>WSFP011280712.1:0-49392 GCA_009831015.1 Picea engelmannii | reverse complement strand
GATCCCCATCTTCTCTCGGAAATATGCAAACTTGATTCTGGATAGAGGTTTTGTCAGGATATCTGTTGTTTGCTCATCAGTGGGGATATACTCGAGCTTTATCTCTCCTTCTTTGACTTTATCTCGAATAAAGTAGTATTTGATCTCAATGTTCTTTGACCTTTCATGAAACACTGGATGTTCGGATAATCTTATGCAACTCTGATTATCACAATATATTATGGTCGATTCTAGAGTCGGATCAATTAAATCGAAGATTAACTTCCTTAGCCATACTGCTTCTGTGCATGCTTCACAAGCTTCCATATACTCTTCTTCTGTTGTACTGAGTGCGACAGACTTCTATTTCATGTTGCCCCAAGATATCATAGAGGAGCCCAAGCTGAAACACATACCTGAAGTACTCTTTCTATCTTCTTCACTTCTTGCCCAATCAGAGTCTGTGAATCGATGAAGTTGGATATCACTGGATGCGGTATATCTCAAGCCATAATTTATTGTCCCACGAATATATCTTAAGACATGATTTGCAGCTATCCAATGCTCTTGTCTAGGTTCCACCTGGAACTGACTTAATGTATTTACAACAAAGTAAATATATGGTCAAGTATTTAAGTAATAATGCATGAGACCTAGATATTTCATATCAAATTCAGAGGCTAATTCCTTCTTGCACTAGATGATTAGAGATTCTTCACATGTTATGAATAGGTCATCAAGATATTATAGTATAATCACAGGTGAGTTCTCCATGACTTTGTAATAAAGGTTTGGATCTGCATGACTCTTGGAGAAACCAAGTCTTGTTAGATAGATGTCCATTCTGGTGTACCAAGCCCTTGGAGCTTGCTTGAGTCCATATAGGGATTTCTTCAATATGCAAACATGAGTGTCTCTGGAATGTACCTCGAATCCTTGAGGTTGTTCAATATACACTTCTTCTTTAATAGCTCCATTCAAAAAGGCTGTATTTACATCCATCTGGTGTAGATTCCATCCCATGGAAGAGACAAGAGATATGATAGCTCTGATGGAGGTATATCTTGCCACCAGAGAAAAGGTTTCATCATAATCTTCTCCCTCCTTCTGGGAGAACCCTCTGGCCACAAATCTTGCTTTATATTTATCCACACTTCCGTCTACTGCATGTTTGATCTTGTATACCCATTTTGAGGTTACCACTGATTTTTCTTAAGGTCTGGGTACAATTTCCCATACTTCATTTTTCATAATGAAATGATGTTCTTCCTCCATAGCTTCTTTCCATTGTCCCTTTTGGGATACTTCTTCGAATGTACTAGGTTCTTCATCTAGAAGTTTCGTCATGTATGTTGCATAACTTGAGAATCTTTTCGGTCTTTTACTCTTCCTGGATGTTCCTTCTGGAACCTTGATTCTTTCTGCGTCTTGTAATGTGGCAAGCTGGTTGTTTATTGTTCTTTGGTATATTATCTGGATCAATGTTCTCACATGGCTCCATAGGATGATCAGGTTGATCCCTTTTGTTATTTTTGCTTTCTGTGTTTTCTTCATTTGGTTCTTCAATTTCTTCTTCTTCTATAGTTTCTTCAATAGATTTTTTGAAGGCCATCCTTTCATTGAACATTACGTCTCTGCTTACTTCTATCTTGTGTTGTTCTGGAATATATATTTTATAGGCTTTGGATGAATCACTATATCCCACAAATATCCCCTTCTTTCCTGAGGGTTGTAGTTTGTTCCTTTTATCTTTGGGAATATGAGAGTAAACTGGACATCCAAATATTCTTAGATTTTCTACGTTAGGTTTCTTACCTGAGAATGCTTCTTCTGGTGTCATTTCCTTCAATATACGATGAGGGCTTCTGTTCTGTACATATATTGCCGTCATTGCTGCTTCTCCCCATAGGAACATGGATAGATCTTGATCATTGAATAAATCTTTTACCGTTTCTTCGATAGATCTATTCTTTCTTTCCACTACATTGTTTTGTTGAGGATTATGAGGAATAGTCATCTCCCTCCTAATCCTTGCCGATTTATAGAATGAAACAAACTCATTTGAGGTGTATTCTCCTCCATTATCTGTTCTTAATGTCTTGATCTTCTTGTTTGTAAGGTTTTCTATTTCTTCCTTGAATTCTTGGAACTTGTTGAATACTTCATCTTTTTATTTCAGTAGGTATAGCCGCGTCTTTCTTGAATAGTCATCTATGAAGGTTATGTAGTAAAGAGATCCTCCTAGAGATCTGACTAGAATTGGTCCACAAACATCTGAGTGTATTAGATCTAGGGTTTCCTTAGATATGTTGTTGTTGCTTCGGAATGGTTTCTTGATATTCTTCAAAAGGGCACATCCTTTGCAAATTCCTTCGTGTGTGGATTTCAATTCTGGTATTCCTTCAACCATTTTTCTGAGGAAATGTAATGCTTGATAATTTATATGAGAGTACCTTCTATGCCAAAGCTCATTAGGGTTGACTTCGTCATGTACTAGAGCTTCTTCATTTCGTTCAAGTAGTCTATACAGATTTCCTTCACGTCTTCCAATAACCCTAGCATTTTCTATGCTGGAATTCTTATGCCATGATAACACCTTTCCATCCATGAAGTCTATTATGTTTCCTTTGTCTTCTAAACATGATATTGATACAAGATTCTTTTCTAAACCATGTACATATAAAACATTGCTTAAGTGAACATGATTACTTGATTCCAACTTGATGGAGGCTTGTCCAAATCCTTCGACGAGGTAAGTTCTTTTGTCTCCAAGCTCCACTTTGTACGATGTCTTTCTCTCATTTAGATTTGAGAGTCTAGCTTGATCTCTCGTCATGTGCCTGGAAGCTCCACTGTTGATTATCCACATATCATCTTCAATTGTCCCAGTAAGTGATGAGTAGTGTAAGAGACCGATTGTTTCACCCATGTCCTCGGTTGACTGGTAACTAGTCATGCCTTGATCCAAAACTTCAATTTTGTCATCTCTGTCTTCTGAGAGAGTCAATAGTTGCGCTGAGTTAGGGTGCATCTAAATATCTTCTCCTTGGTCAAGATGCTCCATCACAAGGTACCGGATCTAAGAATTAGGGTTTCTGCAACTGCTTCTACTAGTAACCCTAGTTGCAGTGCTTTGGAAACTGCTCCTGCTAGTAACCCTAGCGGTAGTTCCTCAACGATCTCAATATCTAGCAGCTATGTTTCCTTCCAGCGTTTTAGGCTGACTGAAGGGGTGTGGGCCCATAACCTGTTAGAATATAGAAGATTGTGCTTTTTTTACCATTGACGATACCCTCGTCACCCAACCACTAGCCGAAGCCACCCTCGGAGCACCTCGGACTTGACTGAGAAGAGAATTCTGGTAGAAATCCAATAGCCAAGAGAGGCTAATGCACCAAGCAAGAATAGAAACTAAGATGAATAGATGATCCCACCCAGAAGCTAGTGCACCACTTTCCCAACTCTCCCAGAAACTTACGCACCAAAACTGCAACTACCTGTGCAAATTTGGCTCTCTATGCAACTGCTGAGATGATCAATGATGAGAATTGGTGCCCTATATTTATAGTGAAATGGGCAAGCTAACTGGGGCTGATTTCTCCTTCTGGGTATCAACAAATTCATTTTAAGTGTATTTGTTTATCCAACAACTTGTCTAGGGTTTCCTTTAATTCTTTTCTTCCTTTTGGAGGATTCTATCCTCGTCATAGGTCACAATAGAGGTTCATACCTCCCGAAGCTACCATAATATTAACATAAAGATTCCAAATCTTGGATAAATCATTGGGGAATACAAGAAGAATCCATCATGCAAAATATTGATAATATTACAAATATTATCATTAAATCACTTATAAATTTAAGGATAATATGTGGTGTGATAAATAATTAGTTAATAAAACTAAATTAGAAGGTGCTCAACCCTAGTTTAGAAGATCAAAATTAATTCCCATCTTTGAAAAGTGCAAAGAAGAAAATCAACATTGCTAAAATAAGAACAAACTCTCATGAACTACACAGTAAGAGAGAGACTTGGACAACTCTTAAAATAACATGGGATGAGAGAATATGTCACATTTGTGACAGTAAGCGGGTAGAAGATGAAAAACACCTCCTCTTGGATTGTCCTGCCTATACCCATATTAGACCCCATATTAAAAATATATTCCACATTACCAACCTTCTTAACCTCTTAAGTCATCAAAACTATGGTGATCTTGGAATGCTTCTCTCAATGCCTTTTTAGCATATAATTTTATCTTTTAAATAAATTGAAATATATATATATATATATATATATATATATATATATATATATATATATATATATATGTATATGTATATGTATATATATAATAATGATAATAATAATAATAATCTATTTTTAAGGTCACGGCCAAGGCACACCAAATTGGTGTATGAGACCCCCTTGTTTGTGCGACAAGGGACCCACCTCCACCCAACAATTTGACTGGTAAAGTCTACGGAGGTATAAATACCCTACCTCCCTTTGGATTTGAACTTGGGACCTCTTAAGAGGAAACACATGTTCTTAGCCATTAGACCCACTCAGGATGTATATATATGTCTATATATATATATATATATCATCAGAATCCGATGATATAAATTTGCATGAAATCACTATTTTTTGTTGTTTAAAATCCATTTCTGAATGCATAAATAGATTCAACATGCTGAAAACCCCTAGGGAACTCAGATTATACAAAATCAATCACTCAAATATGTGGATCTAAAAAGATTTCGTTGGATTTCGAGCAAATGTCATCAGAAAATATTTCCCGAAAAGAGTCATTTCATAGAGCATTTAGACTTCGACTTTTTTTTTTTAATTGAGAAACAATAATATATTTTTATTAGAAAAATAAATAATTGTTTCTTCTAGATATGCTCTACAAACTAGTATGGGAGAGATGTTCATGTAACATAACCCATTAAAATAATAATAAAACATTAAAATAACAATAAAAAAATAAAAAACCAATAAAAATTTATATAGGATCCATATATATATATATATATAGGCTTAGGACTGTAGGCGGATTGGAAAAGCCACCCTCCTCTGGTCCTTTAGACTCCGGGAGGTCTCAGGTTCAAGTCCAAATATTTGGCTGATTATTTCAAACACGCTAGTTGTGGTTCCTAAAATTGTTTCAAACTCTAGCCAAAACCACCAGTGGCTCAAGCGGGGATGACATAAAGATGTCAAATCTTAGCTAAATCATTAGGGAATAGAAGAAGAAGCCATCATCCAAAATATCGATAACATTTCAAATAGTATCATTATCAATTATAAATTTAAGGAGAATATGTTGTGTGATAAAGAATTAATGTATAAAACTAAAATAGAAGGTGGTCAACCCTAATTTAGAAGATCAAAATTAATTCTCATTTTTGAAAAGTGCAAAGTAGAAAATAAACATTGTTAAAATAAGAACAAACTCTCAAGAACTACATAGTGAGGGAGGGAGTTTGAAAACTCCTAAAACACCATGGGATGAGAGAATATGTCACCTTTATGACACTAAGCGAGTAGAAGATTAAAACCCATACTATACCCCAATTTTGAAATATCTTTCACATTACCAACCTTCCTTCCTAACCTCTTAAGTAATAAAAACTATGGTGATGTTGGAACACTTCTCTCAATGTCTTTCTAGTATATAAAAACAATTTTGAAGAAACTGAAGTAATCTCTTACCTTCTTCATGTTTGATAAACCAATATATATATATATATATATATATATATATATATATTACGACCCAGTAACGCAATGCAATAAAATAATAGTAATAAAAAATAAATAAAATAATAAAATAATAAAAATTCATGTCATCTCCATTATATATATATATATATAATAATAATAATAATAATAATAATAATAACCAACCTAGATCCATTTACTTAGAAATCTTTCAAGCGTCGAGAGGGATCAAATCTCTAGAGGTACAAACTTTTTTTAGCGTGCAAAACTTGAGGAAATGTTAAAGATTTGCACCTCTAGAGATTTAATCCCTATCGACAGAGCTAAATATATCTAGACTCATATATTCTAAGATATACCATTTTAAACATTTTAATTAAACATAGCAAAATTTTCAATTAAAAGTAATAATAGTCTATTATAACTATCACAAATTTTTAAAATTACGAAAAAAAAATAATTTGTTTAAAAATGTTGTAATGAAAATTTTCCCACCATCCAACTTTTAACATAATAAAATTTTAAAATATTATTAAAAATATAAATAAAATACAAATATTTATATTTTTTAATAATTAAAATATATTATTGTTTAAAAAAAATCACTTTACTTAAATATTGGATATACGATATTTTTTAAAAGAATCTTCTAAAATATAAAAATTTCATAATTATAGAAAAAACTACTTTATTTTTTAGTTTTGTATATATATTTTCTTTATTAAATATATATTAGTATTAATATTAAATAAAAAAATTATATAATATGGGTTTTTAATTTTTTCAATACTTTATGCATAAAGTTGGTGGACGAAAAAGTGGTAATGGGGCCAGTAGGAATGCACACCCATAGGAATATGTGTGTGTTCCTAGGAATGTGCATGTGTTCTTGATATTAGAGGTTTGAAAAATATCATACCTCCACTCAGCATGCCACATAGGTACGTAGGGAGAAACGTGTGTGCATTCTTAAGGATGCATGTACATTTCTACAAATGTGCACACATTCCTATTGTGCTCACTTTTTAAAGGACCGCAAACACATTTTTTTCTCATTTGCACATCGCACCTCACGATTTTCTCTATTTGAGCAAGTAAAGAGGAGTAGAGAGGGAGAAAATCCCAGGGTCTTTCCACCGTGTCCATATCTACCCAGGTATGCTTGATTTTTTGTCATTTCCTTTGTTATGTTTGTCTCATATTTTGGCTTTGAAAAAATACAAAACAAATAGTCATGGGTTATGGATGTAAATTCCAATGGCATTAAAAACTTATTATCAAGGTTCACTACAAATGTGTTTTTCAATGACAATTAATACCAATTAATTAATAGAAATAATTAATACTGAAATGTAAATCTCTCAACACTTCATTAATCTTGTATCATTTTTTCTTAAGTTCATTGTAAAGATAACACATAGTTTTTCTTTAGTTTACATAAAATTATGTTAACGATTTGATTGGGATAAAATGCAATTTTTGTTTGTAATACCTTTGTCATAGTTTCACTTATTAAATTGAAACAAAGATTATTAAAATGGAACCAAGAGACAATGAAAACCACCCACAACCAAACCAAGGCAAGAAAAACCCCAACCTGTAACAACCACCAAACATAAACATACAAATTGATGAGGGATTGGCCACGTTGAGATAATTTTTCAATGATTTAATGGGAGCCAAAGAACCTAGCCGAGATTCCTTGGCCACTTCATTGGTCGTCATTGTGAGTTGCATCGCAAGTCCCAAGGGAAATTAACTTCTATTTCTGAATACATGGCTAGAATGTTTGAGTTTTTCAGGATTGGACTGGGATGTCCCTTTTTATTGATCCTCAATCTCCACTACAACCACCTATCACCAAGAAATTCATTTGTATTGAATGGTGCATCCACCCACAAATTATTCAAAACTGGATGGATAGGTGGTTATGGTATTTTATGCACCTCATTGAATATTAGGTAGGTTCCTTTATATTTTTTGAGAAAAGTATGAGTAGAATTTATTTTGGGTAAGCATGTGAACTACTTTGACATTGGTGACTTTTACGGGGTGGGTCGAGGTTTGATCCAAGAGCATCTAGGAATGCTCACAAAGGTCTAGGAGGATCTGGAACATCCATAGAGGTCCAGAATGTTTCAGAAATTCTAAAGATTCAAATATCCCAAATGCTATGAAAAACACTATCAATACATAAATTTCGTTGATAACTTTCAGACGACACAAAAATTGATTCAAATGGAGTTCCTATGCAAAAATTATGAGTTGTCAAAGTTCTAGTAAAAACCAACTCAAAGGTTAAAGTCAACATAGGAAAAAGGGTGACATGTGTCACCACTGCAAGGGTGAAATGTGACACATGATTGTATAGGTCGTACAGTGGTTCCGTGGCAATCAAGTGACATGGAATATTGGTTTGCAGCTGACTGGGCACGTCGTACATGCTAGATGGACAAATCACATGGTCACACATGGAAAGGGATAACTAATGAGAGGTCAGCATGTGGTGACATCGCATTGGTCATTAATGATTATAGTTTATTGAAATAATATGGGAGTTGACAAGGGTCGAACTCGTGACCTTCCAAAGTCTTAGCAAAGCTTCCATAACCATCATACCTGACACATGTTTCTTAACCTATCATGTTTTAAAAATTATTTGAATTTGTATTAAGTTCCATTGGGGGGGGAAAGGGGTTGAGGGACATCCCTCAACCCCTAGTATATATGTTAACACATGTGACCAATTCCATAAGTGTGCGGGGGTAATGGAATTTCCATCGTAACCATTTAATATATTGTTACAACCATATATTAAAGCACCAACAAACATGACAATAAAAATGACGGGATATATGGAGGTCGGTGGGACTCGAATCCATAACTTTCCATATATATATATATACCCAATGTTTTAATAAACAAACCACATTTTTGGTTTGTTAAAATAAACCTGCTATTTTATAATTAATGTCTTCCCCAAAATTTGGACCGTAGCTTAGGGCTTGCACACTATTTAATAGGCATGCAGACCGAGGAAGGAGGCATTAATTTTATGCATAGAATTGTCTCGAAGTGCATTCCTAAGGGTACATAGACTTTGAGGTACAACGTATATCATGATGGTAGATGCCTTAATGTAATTTCAAGAACTTTATACTCATTTTACACTATTTTCGCAAGGAATCCAACGATGAACTATGTTTCTATATTTGAGAAATGTGTAAAAATGTCATTGTAAAATGAAAGCATTTGAGCATTAATAAAGAAAGTATATATTGGAAGAAGAATTAGAGAGGTATCACAAGTTGGGTGAACTCTGTTATCCTACTTTTGTATGTGATTTCATTATTGTTGTTCATTTCATGCTCAATTATTTGCAAGATAATTATCATTAAAGTGTATATGGTTACATAAATATTTCACATGTGATTTGCATATAGTCAAGCAATCATTTTATTTTGAATGTTAAGTAGATTTTTCTCATGTATTTAAAATATTAATAAGCATCTAAAGATATTTCGGATCAATTTCATATCAGAGCAGGTTTGACAAGTGTTTACAAATGAATGCCTACAAGAGCCAAACTCAAACTTGGTAAAGGAAAACTTGCAAGTTATAATTCCAAATTTGGAAGAAGGTTTCGAAGACATAAGATGGATTATGAAAAAGGAGAAGAATAATATCATCCCATGAGCCATGAAGAGATCAGAGCTATTATTCAAGAATTGAAAGAAACAATAGATGAGTTAGAGAGAAGAATTCAAAATCCTGTGAGTGGAGAATATTTTGTAAAAGGAGAAGGAAAAGGTAAAGGTGGTTGACCTTCAGAGCCCCCTTCACCATCCTCATCATCATCATAATTTTCTTATGAATTGAGTAAACATTCCTCTCATCAAAATCAGTCCTCTAAGAAGTCTGATCATAATCTTCCATTATTAAAATTGGATGTCAAGTTTGAATTGCTGACAAATGATGGAAAATTGAATGTCGAGAAATTGGACAACCGGATCAAGCAGATAGAGGTATATTGAAACATTCAAAATATTATGGATGAGGCTGAAAAGATACAATTATATACTCTTCGACTAAGTGGCACTACCTTAATATGGTGGGATAGTAAGATTCAAGTTAATCTTGTTCAAAATGGTAAAGTAATCTTTCCCTAGGATACATTTACTAAGGCTATAAGGAAACAATTTTATCCACTGGAACATACGCAAACAAAAATGACCAAATGGAAACATCTAAGACAAGGTAAAGGCTAGAATATTCAAGCATATATAGAGGAATTAAAAAGAAAGGCATTATCATTAGAGATTATGTTGTATAGTCATGAAACTCTACTAAATTATTTTGGTGGAGTGCACTCATATCTTCGTCACACTATTCTAATGTTTAGAGATACTAACATTGATAAGGTGTCAGTACAAGCTACACATCTAGAGGCTAGTAAGGGTAAGCATGCAAGCGAAGATAAGAATCCATTCAAATTAGAGAAGAAACTTAAAGGTAAATGGAAGATTAAGAAATCATCCATAGTAAAGCAAGATAAGGGAAGACCTATGTGTTCCCATTGTAATAAAAAGGGACATGATGATTGATAGTCTTGGAAGATGAATTTAGAATTATAACCAAAGAGATTCAAGGAAAATGGGAAGAAAAATATTCTTGCTTCAACTCATCAGGATCTAGGGTCAGATTCCAGAGATGAATATCAGATCATGGCCATAGGAAGAAAATTTATACCATCTATCAATTCAAATTCTTCAGTTCAATCTGTCAAAAGGTAAATTGATATCGACCAAAGCAAGAGAAGTAAGATTTTTCATGTCAGAGTGATAGTCAATCATACCAATGTAGATACTTTATTCGACAATGGATCTTAAGTTAATCTAATCTCTGAATCAATTGTTAAGAAGTTGGGCTTGAAGAAAAAACCTCACAAAAATCCATATCCATTAGGTTTGGTGTGTGACGATGCTAATTTGTAGGTAACAAAGCAGTGTAATATCATATTTGCAATAAAAAATAAGTTCTTTGATGAGGTCGAGTTAGATGTTGTGCCTCACGACACTTGTGACATTGTCTTGGGTAGTCCATACATATTTGATAGGAAGGTTGTATTCTACCAAGAAGAGAGTAAATAACATATTTCAAGGATGGGGTTGAATACATTGTCATATCTCATTGTCTCAAAACTAATGTTTCTCTAGTGAGCACAGGGAAAATGAAAAGTCTCATGAGTGCAAGAAAATATTTTGTTCTCATGATAGTGAAAAAGAAAGAAGAAGATATAGCAAATGCTTTATTAGGTTGTGATCAAAATCATAAACAAGAGTTGATCAATATCATATATAATTATGATGAGTTATTCCAGGAATGTTTTCCTCTTGAAAGAGAGGTTGAACATGAAATATATTTATAGCAAGATGCTCCTCTTCTAAACATCAGAATTTACAGCTCATCAGTAATCAATAATACAGAGATTAAGAAAAAAGTTCAGGAGTTGTTATATAAAGGAATCATCAGACCAAGATCCTCTCCATGTGGATATCCTATTGTATTAGTTCTAAATAAATATGGCACATGGACGATGTGTATTGATTTTTGAGCCCTAAACAAGATTATGGTAAAGAACCATTATCCTCTTCCCAAAATTGATGATTTATTATATCAGTTAAAGAATGTTGTGTGTTTCACTAAAATAGATTTGAGAAGTGGTTACCATTAGATCATAATTGCAATAGGTGACATATGTAAAACTGATTTCAAAACCAAGCAAGGCTTATTTCAATGGTTGTTTATAACATTTGGGTTATGTAATGCACCAAAAACATTTATGAGAGTAATGAATGATTTATTCAGACGCTACATAGATGAGTTTGTTACTTTATATTTAGAAGATATATTTATCTTTAATTGAATATGATAAATCCATATAAAGCATGTCATGTTGGACATATTGTCATTCATGTGTTGTCATTGATGTCAACACTCATAATAAGCAGAACAACAAGGTTAATCTCAGGAATAAAAGTATACTAAGAATCGATAGAATAACATCACCTTAAGGGTGAAGCAATTTGTGATTATTGTTGATCACGATAGGATCAACAATGTTCCTATGATAAAAGATCAGGAGGGATAGTGAATTTAGAGATAGGATGAAGAAATTCATGATTATTGTTGATCACAATAGGACCAACAATGTTCCTATGATAAAATCTCAGGAGGGTTAGCGAATGTAGAGATAGGCTAAAGAAATTCATGATTATTTTTTATCACGATAGGATCAACAATGTTCCTATGATAAAATCTTAGGAGTGTTAGCAAATGCAAAGATCAAAGCTTAGAAGGATAAGCGTAAGCTCAGGGTGAGAATCCTCAACAACCGTCTGATCAGCGTGAGAATCCACAACAGTCGTTCGATCAAGAAATTGACCATGTTGATCATCTAAATATTATGGACGTCGGTCATATGAGTGACCGTGGGCTTGAGGACCGTTGGAGGATCGTGACTGTCAGATCAAACTTGAATTCCCATCAGTCTTCAGATCATTTTAAAGTGGAAGGATAGGATGAGCAGGGAAAAAGTTGAGAATTTGATTATTCGAATACCCGTCAACCGTCAGATCAAACCCGAATTATCGTCAATTGTTGGATCATGTTAAAGTGGAAGGATAGGATAAGAGGGGCTAAAGGGTTGATAATTTGATTATCTAAATACCCGTCAACCGTCGGAACAAACCCGAATTCCCATCAGTCATTAGATCATTTTCGAGTGGAAGGATAGGATAAGTGAAGTAAGATATGAGATCTCATTTATGCGAATATTCGTCAGTCGTTGGATAATTCTAAGTGGAAGGGTAGGATAATCTAGGAGAGAATAACCATAGATAGATCAATCCATTGATCCAATATATTGATTGGAGGAACATATTCTACTTTGAGTCTAAATATGTGAAGAGGTTACGCTCCGTAAAGTTTGAGATTTGAAATTCCCGAAGGCCGAAGACCCGGAGAGCCAAAATAAATTCTCGACCATCGGATCATCCGAAGTAAGCCTCAATCATCCGATTCAAGAGGAAATATGGCAGACCACATCAGCAAACCACATCAACAAGGACATGTCGCAGACCACGTCGGGAAGGACGTGTGGCATACCACATCAACAAGGACACATGGCAGACCATGTGAGAAAAACACATCAACAAGTACACATGGCATAATCAGATGATGACATGTGTCAAGAGGAAAGTGGTTCATTCCATGCACCTGACGTTAATAAGTTATGTCACTCTGAAAGAATTACTTTAGGATTTTCACAACTAGAAAAAGACAAAAGCTCTAAACTCCTGAAGGATGAAATCCCGAAGTAGACATGGTTCATCTGATCTAAAGAAACACTTCGGGAGCATTATCACCCGTCGATCTATTACAATAGAAGGATAGCGTAAGTTGAAATATCTAAAGTCTCGGAGTAAAAGGAGGCCATCCATATTGATGCTTTATTAATTCCTAGCCGTCAGATTAAACGATGAAAGGATGAGTGTAAGGATCAAATTTGACCATTGATTGTTTTCTGTGAAATAAATCGTCTGATTTGATTCGAAGGTTTGAGAAGTTGAAGTATCGAAGTTCTGAAGGGAGAAATTTCATCAGTCATCCATCTCATCAGAATATTGAATTGTGACCATTAAATTGATAAGCTCTTAAGTGCTTGTCTCACCTAGCATTTGGTCACCACTGTTGGTCATATGATATAGGATATCTAAATGACAACTTAATACATTTCTATAATTGATAAGCCCGTGGTTTTGTAAACGCTTGGTCACATGTAATGGTTTGAAGGAATCCCCTCCATAGAATTCGGTTCCTGTGAAAATAACATAAGTTTGAGATCAAGTTTAAAGGATGAAATTGATCCATATGTGATCAATTTAGGGAAATCCTTCATAGTAAAAATAATAATCAATCATTATGGTTAAGTTAAACAAAGAGGTATGATGGTTCAAAACCAAGGGATGTAGTGTGTCACTCTCACACTGCTTTGAAGAATATATAAACGAGGAAGAGTGATGAGAAGAAGAGTGTCTATGTAGTCTAAATCAAAGAATATATTAAATCAGAGAAGTAGAGAGAGATGCAGTAAAATGGTTGATACAGAAGCTTGTCCAGATTCAGAAAATCAAGGGTGGTTGGGTGGTGCATGGGTGGGTTGGTACCTGCAGAGTGAGTTGGTTCTTCTTTGTCACTTGTAGCTGACTAAATAGGGGGTCGTAGCCTCCTACCAGTTGGTACTGGTAAACTAGGGTGTGGGTGCATCCTGATGAGTCGGTGCTAATAAAAAAGGAAGTACATCGTCCTTCTATGTAAAATGTAAATTTTTTTTTGAAGTTAATAGAAAAGAGTTTGTGGTTTTCCCAATTGGGTTCCACGATAAAATACTGTGTTAAAATTGTGTTTTCATTAATAAATGAAAAATTGATATAATTATTGTGTCATTGATTCACCCCCCGCCCTCTTAGTGACAGGATCTGATCCCTCATGTCAAGAAAATATTTGAACTCTTGAAGAAGGAGAAGTTGTATATCAAGTTATCTAAATGTGAATTTGGAAAAAATACCCTGGTATATTTGACATACATTGTAGGGAATGGTCAACTAAAGATATATCTCGTAAAGGTAGAAGTCATTGCAAAATGGCCCAATCCAACTAATTCCACCCAAGTCAGGAGCTTCTTAGGAGCATTACAATACTGTAGAAAAATCATTGCTAATTTCTCATACATAGTGTCACCTCTACATGTGTTAACAAGTGTTAAAAAGTTCTTTCAATGGGGAGGAAAGAAACATAAATCCTTTGAGACATTGAAGGAAAAGATAAGCACTGTGACAATTTTGGAACTACCTGATCCACAACAACCATTTGAGATTCAAATTGATGAAAGTGGATATTCCATGGGAGCAGTCTTGATGCAATGAGGTAAACCTATATTTTATCATTATGATACTTTTACTATCCAACATATGATAAAGAATTGTATGAATTGGTACAAAGTGTAAAGAAATTGAAGCATTACTTAATGGTAAAGGAGACAATAATTCATACCAATCATCATCCTTTATAGTATTTGCAGTAACATACCAAGCTACAATAGTCACAACACTTTAGGTGGATGATTTTTCTACAATAGTTTCATTTGGTAATCAAGTATAAGAAGGGTATTTATAACAAGGTTGTATATATGTTTTCTAGACCAGTAATTAATGCATCCACAATAATCAGGTATAATCATTTAGCACATGAAATTTATGTTGAACAATATGCAAAGGATGATGATTTTAAAGAAGTATATGATGCATTAACTCATGAAAATCAACAATCATATTATTATATGCATGACGATTTATTATATCATCTTGGAAAACTATGTATACCAATAGATGAAATAGTGAATGTAATTAGAGAAGATCATACATATCTCATGTATGGTCATTTCATGGTTGTTAAGATAGTTTCACAATTATAGAGGTATTGTTATTGGCCTCGAATGAATGAAATAGTTTCCAGGTATAAAACCATGTGTGTTATGTGTGCCACAAGCAATCCTAGCAACAAAAATCTAGGGTTATATATTCCACTTCCAGTACCTTCTCATCCATGGGAAAATATATCCATGGACTTTGTAGGGGGTTTGTTGATGTCCAAGACAGGTCATGATTCTCTATACATCATGGTGCACAAATTTAGAAATATGTTTATTTTCATGCCATGTAAGAAACATGTCACAGTTTAACAAAAAACACATATGTTATTTTGCTAATGTATGGGTTCATTTTGGACTTCCTACATCTATAATATTGGATTGTGACTCTCACTTTTTGGGAGAGTTTTGGTCTCATTTATGGGAGCTAATGAACATTAAGTTCAAGAAGAGAACTAGTTTCCATCTACATATATATGGATGTACATAGGTGGTAAATAGAACAATGGTACATATACTTTGAGGATTCTGCAACAAGCATCCTAAGTTATGGGATGAAAAATTACCTTATATACAACATGCCTATAATCATGTCATGCATTCACCTACTTAGAAAAATGATTTTGAAGTATGTTTGGGGTGATTTCCTAAATCATCTATGGAATTTTTTTTTGGAGAAGTAGGTAAGGAAGATAGACAAGATGATAAGATAAAGATAAAAGGTCCATTCAAAATATTCAACAGGTACATCAAACAGTACAAGGAAAATTGGAGAAGAACCAAGCCAAGTATAAGGCAAGGCATTATAAACATTGGGTTGATCATCAATTTAAAGTTAGTTATCAAGTATGGTTACATATCAGCAAGGATAGAATGAAAGGTGAAGGTAAAAAGTTAATACCAATCTGGTATTGTCCATCCAAGATCTTGGAAAATATTGGTAATAATTCGTTTTGTTTAGATATATTATCCTACAAGAAAATGTATTCAATGGTAAATATTGAGAATTTGAAGCTTTATGAGCCTCCTATTATTATGGTTGAAGATGGAAGTATTCAGGTTCGATTAGTTGATGATTTTACTCCAGAATATTTGGAGGAGCTATAGGAAGTTGTTATTCTTGATAGTTGAATCAGAACTTCACAGTGAGGTGATGTGGAATATTTGCGAGTTGGTCCCAAAGGGGTAAAACCAAGTAAATAAAAATGGATGGAGATCAAAAGGGTGAGAGAAATCTACCATCACTTAGTTGTAGAGTAATCAAAACTTTTGGTGGTCCAAAAGTCTTCCAATGGGGATGAATGATCCAGGAGGATCTAGGAATTCTCACAAAGGTCCAAGATGATCCAAAATGTCCACAGAGGTCTAGATTGGTTCATAAATTATCAATATTAAAATTTTGTAAAGGCTCTCAAAAATTCCATCAATGTGTAGAGCTCGACGATATCTTTCCAATGGTACAAAAATTGCCTCAAACGTAGTTCATATGCAAAAGTTATGAGTGGTAAAAGTCCCAGTCAAACCAAGTCAAAGGTAAAAGTCAACATAGGAAAAAGGGTGACATGTGTCATGACTACAAGGGTGACATGTAGCACATCACCATATAGGTTGTACAATTGTGACATGGAATGCAGGTGACGTGGCATATTAGTTGGCAACTGACTGGGCATGTCGTACATGCTAGATGGGCAAATCACATGGTGACACGTGGAAAATGATAGCCATTGAGAGGACACCATGTGGTGACCTCCCATTAGTCAATATTGGTTATATTTTATAAATATATTGTAGGAGTAGACAAGGGTCAAACTTGCGACTTCCCAAAGTCTTAACAAAGCCTCCATAACCATCATACCCCACGCATGTTTCTTAACCTATCATGTTTTAAAATTTATTTAAATTTGTACTAAGTTCAATTTGGGGGGGAAAAGTGGTCGAGGACTATCCCCCATCCCTTGGTATATATTTTAACACATGCAACCAATGTCATAAGCGTGGGGAGATAACGAACTTTCCACTGTAACCATATAATATATGGTTACAACCATATATTAAACCACCAACGGACATGCCAATAAAAAATATGGGATATATGGTGGTTAGTAGGGCTCGCACACCCTACTTCATATATATATATATATATATATATGCCAAACGTTCTAAACAATAGAACACACATACAGTTTTTTAAAACAAACTTGATATTTTATATTTAATGCTTACCCAAAAATCCAGACCGTAGGTTAGGGCCAATGCCCTATTTAATGGGTGTGTAGACTAAGGCAGGAGGCATTAATTGTATAGAGATAATTGTCTCAAAGTGTGTGACTAAGGGTACACATACTTTGAGATACACCGTAAAGCATGTTGAGAGGTCCCTTAACGAAATTTCAAAAACTTCATACATATTTTTCATTACTTTTCATAAGGAATCCAACGTTGCATGCCATTGAACTGCATTTGAGCAACATGTAGAAATGTAATTGTAAAACGCAAGAATTTGAGCATTAATAAATAAGGTCTTTGTTGGAAGTAGACCCAGAGAGGTATCCCAAATTGGGTGAACTCCGTTATCCTACTTTTGCATGTGATTTCATTATTGCTGTTCATTTCATGCTCAATTATTTGCAGGATATTTATCATTAAAGTGTATATGGTTAGATAAGTATTTCACACATGGTTTGCATACATTCAAGAGGTCATTTTATTTTTAATTTGAAGTAGATGTCTCTCATGTATTTAAAATATTAATAACCATCTAAGGATATTTTGGATTAAGGATCCACACAAGACTGAGAGAATTCTAGGTGTGATCCCATGTTAGTTCCTTGTCCCCCCCAGGAAAATGCCTAACCCCCCTTGCCCAACATCCTCCTATTGTACAGGGATTGCAATAGGTACATGTAGCTCTATCATCCTTGAATGAAATCCTAGTGCAACATGGTATCTTTGTTCCACTATCTTGGTAGGAAGTGCATTCCAATGACATTGATAGAGGGGTCAGGCCTTCAACCCTTAGAGAAAAGTGCATCGAGGAGAGGGAACATGGACATAACAGTCATCCATGTGAACCTCACAGATGCTCAATTTTAGGGTATAATTTTTATGGGCCTATGGAGGATAGTGGAAAGCAAAGCTTCATGGAGGAGGTTAGCATATTAACCATCTCTATGTTCTTCATCATTATATATTCATATAGTATTCTATGTATTTATTTCGATATTTCATTTTATGATGTTTTGCATTTTCTACACCAGTATAGAAGACCCTTTATGTTGATAGATGCATTTTTTTATGTCTCCATCACTGATGCAGCAGTAGAGGCAACCTACTCATTCAGGGTTCCCAATACATAGGTATGTGTCACATTTGATAAATTCACCATATTTATTTCTTTGATTTCTAGCATCCTCAAATTTATATTTTTCTTGTGTTTATATAGGTTGGAGGAATAGGTGGTGTTGAGAAATTTCCACCTAGGATGGACAAGTCACCTACTTCACATGTATCATTGTTTAGTTAATTCTCATTTAAATCTCAAATTTGGTGTATTTATCTTGTTGGATTTTACTATTTTGTACTAATAACAATATTATTAATATGTATGTAGGCTGATGATATTTTTGCTACTTACATTGCTAGTTCAATCCCTTGGTATCGTACTAGGGATTTTGAGTTACCTATTTCAAGGCTAGGAATTATTCCATCGCTTGTACATACCATGGGGGTTCATCACCACCCACCCCTAGTATCTTTCTTATTTGGTGCATACTTAGTGGATGCACGTGTATGCCACCCACACCCACCACCATTTCTATTTGTGTCATCCAACGAGGCTACCTACCAATGACTCTCCATCGATGCCCGATATATTCACAGTGGGATAATGTGTTGAGAATCATTTTTTTATGTATCATGAATGTAATTTATTTTATGCATATTTGTTTAAATTTCATGATTTGATCCTTGTAACTGACGTAGGGTGGCATAGTTGATAGATTAAGGTTGTGGAGGAGGGTAAAAAAATCATGATTGTCAGTACCATATGTAGTGTTTTGTCTTATGTTCAGTTTGATCTAGGTGGATATTGGTGTCCACCCACCTTTTCCAACTGCCTCAAAACAGTTTTCTGGAAATTTTGGTAATTTACTATTTTTAGCAGTTTTTAATTTCTGGGGCCATTTTGAGGCCTTAAACAATGTTTTTGGGAAAATGGTGAGAAGTATGTAAATTCCTTCGATATTTCCCCCAAAATGAATCTCCTAGACGATACCTTTCCAATGGGCTATCATTCACCTAAAATGGAGATCGTATGCAAAAGTTACGACCCCAATAGAACCCACATGACTTTAAGTTGATGTACTAACTTACCCAAATAGAACCCACATGACTTTTGGGGCTTCATCTCTTAGGGTTAGGTTTTTGGATGTCTAGGGATTTTGGAATTCTTTTTTATTGTAAAAATGCCTTCAGAGCCTCATTGTAATCATCTTCTTGGGAATGCGAGTAGTCGTCACATCTCTTCTCAGAGATAAGCTGCCACCATTCTAGCAAGTCTTTCACTTTGTATTTTTACAGTCTCTGTACATTTCTTTCATTAATAGAAATCATGTATTACTCTATATTTTTGTTTATGGTTTCATCTCTGATACATTTTTGTTATATTATTGAAAATCTATGATATTTCTGTGCATTTATTTATTATATATCTGCTCTCATTTCATGTCGAAAATAATTCGGATCAGTGGTATCAAAGAAGGTTGCTCTTGATCATTTTTTTTCCAGTGTCTATCCACAACAAGGTATGAGTATAGAAATTTGGGTCTCTAGCTTGTCTCTCTTGAAGAAAATCACTCTCGCATGCCCAAGAAACCCTCCATGGTGGAATAAAAGAAAAATGATGGAGCATATGATCCTATAAATATGTTGCTTGAGAAAGCTCTCACGCAATAGAGGGATGAAATGATGGAGAATTTTTCCCACATATTTCAATGCCTGCCAATAGGAATAGGCACATATTCATCAAACAACTACTATTGAATCACCACTCCTTTCAAGGTACAGGCTAATTTTGATATTCCCATATTTGAAGGTCAGATAGATGCGGATTCCCTAGACAAATGGTTAAATATGCTAGACAGTTATTTCATTGTTCACCATTTTTTCGACATGGAAAAGATCACCTTCGCACTCCTTAAATATCTCCCCCATGTCAAACATTGGTGGGAAACTTACTGGGAGAAAAATTCGATAGAGGATCTGGAATATATTTGGAAGAGCCCGCTTGGGATTTTTTTATGGATGCGGTAAAGGAACAATATTACCCTGTTGGCAACTATGAGGACCAGTACATGAGATGGAAAAAACTATAGAAAGAGAGGGGCCAAGCAGTTCCAGAGTTCACCAATACCTTCCATACCTTGCAGACCAAGTTGGGTATCAAAGACTCCGAACGACATTTGGTTCTGAAATACCGTGGGGATCTACACAGATACATCCAAACTGAAATGTATTTTCTAGACATCTCATAACTCAATGTTGTTTATCGATATGTTCTTAAAATCAAGCAAAAATTTAAGCACCAGAAAAAATGGGAGTTCGGGTCTGCAAATCTGAAACAAAAAAAGTATGAAAAAGATGGCCCTAACAAACAGTCTCCCGAAAACTAGTCCAATCCATAAGGAAAGAAGTGTCATGGGAAGACAAAGGACACCAGAAAATGGTGCGATTTCCACAAAATACCCTTACACAACACGGGTGAATGTCGCTCAAAATAGTCATTGGTGGCTGAGATCAAGGACAAGAAGCCGAACCCTGATTTAGAATCTGATTATGAAAATATTGGTAAAATATAGAACATCGATGCATACCCCACTGCTATTGTCGCAACCAGAGAAATTCAAACAAAAAGAACCAACAGATCCAGAAGAGGGTGAACTCCCTTTTCATCCACAGATGTGGGTGAAGGGGACCCCACTGCATTTTATTGTTGATAGCATAAGCAAGGAGAACCTCATATCAGCAGACGTCGTCAAACATTTATGATTTTCGACAACACCACACCCACATCCATACAACATCGGGTGGCTTCGCCAAGGATGAGATCTTCGTGTCAACCAGCAGTGTCAATTGTCATACGACATCCAACCCTTCAAGGATGAGGTATCATGTGATGTTGCCCCACTGGATGTCTGTGATGTTCTCTTGGGCCAACCATATATGTGGAGAAGCCACGCTATTTATGAGTCTCGAAACCGCAGTGTCATTGTTTCTCTAGGGGGTCATCTCTACAAAATACCATAGGTAGTTCTGACTATTGTTCCACCTAAACAGTGGCACAAGGTAGTATCTCATACTGCAAAATTTAGCTTCTTCACAATCTGTTAAAAAAGGGAACAAAAGGACACTACAACCACTACATCCTCACCCCAAGCAACTTCTATCCAACAGAGGCAGGTAGAAAAGGTTGCAGAAAAGTGAAAAGATTCCTTTTTTACACAGTCATCTCATGTAGCTTGACTTTTTGAATAGCCTAAGCCTCAATAGGTTCGTAACAAACTTCCACAAACTAAGCAGCGCGACGTCTCCAAGAAGGCAAGCAACTCACCAAGATTCAAATTCAACAAACATTTTTCCCTCTCCCCTGAGCACTCAACGCAATGGATACCATTGCTTCCTAAGGATGGAGGATTGATCGAGGTCGATATCGATGGCCACCCACTTTTTCCAAGTGGATCAAAACAATTTTCTGGCAATTTTGGCAATTTACTATTTTTAGCAGTGTTTAACGTCCAAGGCCATTTTGAGGACCTAAATGACGTTTTAGGGAAAACAGGGAGGAATAGGGATGTTCCTTCAATATTTCCACCAAAATGAATCTCCTAGACAATACCTTCCCATTGGGATATCATGCGCCTAAAACGAAGATCGTATGCAAAAGTTACGACCCCGGGAAGTTGATGTACTAACTTACCCAAACGAGGCCCACATGACTTTTAGCACTTCATCTCCTAGGGTTAGGTTTTTGGATGTCTAGGGTTTTTGGAATTACTGCTCATTGTAAAAATGCCTTCAGATCCTCATTGTAATCATCTTCTTGCGAATGCAAGTAGCCGTCACATTTCTTCTCAGAGATAAGCTGCCACCATTCTAGCGAGTCTTTCACTCTGTATTTTTACAGTCTCTGTACATTTCTTTCATTAATAGAAATCGTATATTACTATATATGTGTGTTTATGGTTACATATATGATACATTTATGTTATATTATTGAATATTTACGATATCTCTGTGCATTTATTTATTATATCTCCTCTCTCATTTCGTGCTGAAAATAATCCGGATGAGTGGTATCAAAGCAGGCTTCTCTTGATCATTTTTTTTCCAGTGTATGTCTCCAACGAGGTCCAAGTATAGAAATTTGGGTCTCAAGATTGTCTCTCTTGAAGGAAATCTCTCTCGCATGCCCAATAAACCCTCCATGGAAGAAGAAAAGAAAAACAACGGAGAAAAGGATCCTATAAATATGTTGCTTAAGAAGGATCTCATGCGACAGAGGGATGAAATAATGGATAATTTTTCCCACATCCTTCAACGCCTACCGATAGCAACAGGTGCATCTTCATTAAAAACCCACTTTGGAAGCACCACTCCTTTCAAGGTAGAGGTTAATTTTGATATTCCCATATTTGAAGGTCAGATAGATGCGGATGCCTTAGACAAATGGTTAAATTTTCTAAACGGTTATTTCTCTGTTCCCCATTTTTTCAGTAGGGAAAAGATCACCTTCGTACTCCTTAAATCTCTCCCCCATGTAAAACATTGGTGGGAAACTTACTGGGAGAAAAGTTCCACAAAGGATTCTAGAATATATGGGGTTGATCCCACTTGGGATTTTTTTGTGGATGTGGTAAAGGAACAATATTACCATGTTGAAAACTATGAGGACCAATACATGAGATGGACCACACTACGGTAAGAGAGGGGCCAAGCAGTTTTGAATTTCACCAATACCTTCCATACCTTACACACCAAGATGGGTATCAAAGAATATGAATGAAATTTGGTTCTAAAATACCATGGGGCTCTACACAGATACATCCAAACTGAAATGGATTTTATGGACATCTCATCACTCGATGCTTCTTATCCATATTTTGTTAAAATGGAGCAGAAATTTAAGCACTAGAATAAACAGGAGTTCAAGTCTCCAAATCCACAACAACCAAAGCATGACAAAGATGTCCCTAACAAACAGTCTCCCAAAAACTAGTCCAAGACACAGGAAAAGAAGGGTCACAAGAAGACAAAGAAGGACACCGGAAAATGGTGCGATTTCTACAAAATACTCTGGAATAAAACCGATGAATGTCGCTCAAAATAGTCATTGGTGGCCGAGATCAAAGACAAGGAGACGAACCTTGATTCAGAATTTAATTTTGAAAATACTGGTAAAAGACACATCATCGACATAGACCCCACTGCTACTTTCGTGACCACAACAATTCAGCCAGAAGAACCAACAGATCTAGAAGAGCGGGAGCACCTTTTTCATTCACATATGTGAGTGAATGGGACCCCACTGCATTTGATTGTTGATAGCGGCAGCCATAAGAACCTCATCTCAGCAGAGGTAATCAAACAGTTGGGATTGTCGACAACACCACACCCATAGCCATACAACATCGGGTGGCTTGTCCAATGACAATATCTTCGTGTTAGTCAGCAGTGTCGATTGTCGTACAACATCCATCCCTTCAAGGATGAGGTATTATTTGATGTTTCCCCACTGGATGTCTATGATGTTATCTTGGGCCAACCATATATATGGAGATGCCGTGTTTTTTATGAGTCTCGACCCCATAGTATCATTTTTTCTCTAGGGGGTCATCTCTACATAATAACATAGGTAGTTCATAATATTGTTCCATATAAACATTGTCGCAAGGTACTATCTCATACTGCAAAATTTAGCTTCTTCACAATCTGTTCAAAAGCGGAACAAACGGACACTGCAACCACTTTAGCCTCACCCCAAGAACCTTCTATCCAACAAAAGAAAGTCGAAAAGGTTCGAGAAAAGAAAAAATATTCCTTTTGCACACTATCCTCACATGTAGCTTGACTTTTTGAACAACCTCAACCTCAATTGGTTTGTGACAAACTTCCACAAACTAAGCAATGTGACATCTCCAACAAGGCAAGTAGCTCACCAGGATTCAGGTTCAACAAAAATTTTTCCCTCTCCCCCAGGCACTCAACGCAATGGAGACCATAGCTTCCTAAGGAGGGAGTATTGATCCAGGTGGATATCGGCGGCCACCCACCTTTTCCAATTGGCTCAAAACAGTTTTCTGACAATTTTGGTAATTTACTATTTTTAGCAGTTTTTAACTTTCAGGGCCATTTTGAGGGCCTAGACGATGCTTTTGGGAAAACGGGGAGAAATATGGTGGTTCCTTCAATATTTGACCCAAAATGAATCTCCTCGACAATACCTTTACAATGGGCTATCATGCGCCTAAAACAAAGATTGTATGCAAATGTTATGACCCTGGGAAGTTGATGTACTAACTTACCCAAACGGGGCCCACATGAATTTTGGCACTTCATCTCCTAGGGTTAGGTTTTTGGATGTCTAGGGTTTTTTGCATTACTGTTTATTGTAAAAATGCCTTCAGAGCCTCATTTTAATCATGTTTTTCGAATGCGAGTAGTTGTCACATCGCTTCTCAGAGATAAGCTTCCACCATTCTAGCGAGTGTTTCACTCTGTATTTTTACAGACTCTGTACATTTATTTCATTAATATAAATCATGTATTACTGTATATATGTGTTTATGGTTTCATCTATGATACATTTATGTTATATTATTGAATATATGTGATATCTTTGTGCATTTATTTATTATATCTCCACTCTCATTTCATGCCAAAAATAATCCGGATGAGTGGTATCAAAGCAGGCTTCTCTTGATCATTTTTTTTCAGTGCATGTGGTCTAAGTATAGCAAGTTGGGTCTTGAGATTTTCTCTCTTGAATACAATATCTCTCGCACTCCCAAGAAACCCTCCATGAAAGAGGAAAAGAAAAATGATAGAGAAAAGAATCCTATAAATCTATTACTTGAGGAGGTTCTCAAACGACAGAGGGATGAAATGATGGAGAATTTTTTCCACATCCTTCAATGCCTGCCGATAGAAACATGCACATCTTCATCAAACAACCACTTTGGAAGAACCACTCCTTTCGAGGTACAGGTTAGTTTTTATATTCCCATATTTGAAGGCGAGATAGATGCGGATGCCCTAGACAAATGGTTAAATTTGCTAGACCGTTATTTCTCTGTTCACCATTTTTACGACACGGAAAACATCACCTTCACACTCCTTAAATCTCTCCCCCATGTCAAACATTGGTGGGAAACTTACTGGGATCAAATTCCCACAAAGGAGTCTGGAATATATGGGGTCGATCCCACTTGGGATTCTTTTGTGGATGCGGTAAAGGAATAGTATTACCATGTTGGCAACAATGAGGACCAATACATGAGATGGAACACAATGCAGCAAGAGAGGGGCCAAGAAGTTCCGGAGTTCACCAATACCTTCCATACCTTGCACACCAATATGGGTATCAAAGACTCTGAATGAAATTTGGTTCTGAAATACTATGGGGCTCTACATAGATACATCTAAACTGAAATGGATTTTCTAGATATCTCATTACTTTGTGTTGCTTATCGATATGCTGTTAAAATGGAGCAGAAATTTAAGCACTAGAAAAAATGGGAGTTCAGTTCTGGAAATCCGTAACAACCAAAGTATGAAAAGGACGACCCTAACAAACAGTATCCAGAAAACCAGTCCAAGCTACAGTAAAAGAAGGGTCATAGGAAGACAAAGAAAGACACCAGAAAATGGTGCGATTTCTACAAAATCCCCTAGAACAACATCGATGAATGTCACTCAAAACAGTCATTGGTGGCTGAGATCAAAGACAAGGTTTTGAACCTTGATTCAGAATCTAATCATGAAAATATTGGTAAAAGATAGATCATCGACGTACACCCCACTGCTATTGTTGCAACAACAAAAATTCAACCAGAAGAACCAACAGATACAAAAGAGTGGGAGTGCCTTTTGCATTCACAGTTGTGAGTGAAGGTGACCCCACTGCATTTATTTGTTAATAGCAGAAAATAGAACAAACTCATCTCAGGAGAGGTCGTCAAAAAGTTGGGATTGTCGACAACACCACACCTGCAACCATACAACATCAGGTGGCTTGGCCAAGGACGATATATTCATGTCAGCCAACAGTGTCGATTGTCATACAACATCCATCCCTTCAAGGATGAGGTATTATGCGATGTTTCCCCACTGGATGTCTGTGATGTTCTCTTGGGCCAACCATATATGTGGAGACACCATCTTGTTTATGAGTCTCGACTCTGCAGTGTCATTGTTTCTCTAGGGGGTCATCTCTACAGAATACCAGAGGTAGTTCTGACTATTGTTCCACCTAAACAGTTTCGCAAGGTACTATCTCATATTGCAAAATTCAGCTTCTTCACAATCTGTTCAAAAGGGGAACAAAAGGACACTGCAACCACTTCAGCCTCACCCCAAGCACATTCTATCCAACAAAAGCAGGTTGGCAAGGTTGCCAAAAAGCATAAATATTCCTTCTGCACATCATCCTCATGTGTAGCTCGAATTGTTGAACAACCTCAACCTCAATAGGTTCGTGACAAACTTCCACAAGCTGAGCAATGCGATGTCTCCAACAAGGCAAGTAGCTCACCAAGATTTAGATTCAAAAAACATTTTTCCCTCTCCCCTGGGCACTTAATGTAATGGATACCATTTCTTCCTAATGAGGGAGGATTGATCTAGGTGCATATCGGTGGACACCCACCTTTTCCAACTAGCTCAAAACAATTTTCTGGCAATTTTGGTAATTTACTATTTTTAGCAGTTTTTAACTTCTGGGGCCATTTTGAGGCCCTAAATGATGTTTTTGGGAAAATGGGGAGCAATAAGGTACTTCCTTTGATATTTCCCCCAAAATGAATATCCTCAACGATACCTTTCCAATGGGCTATCATGCGCCTAAAACGGAGATTCTATGAAAAAGTTACGACCCTAGGAAGTTGATGTACTAACTTACCCAAACGGGGCCCACATGACTTTTGGCGCTTCATCTTCTAGGGTTAGGTTTTTGGATGTCTAGGATTTTTTGTATTACTTTTTATTGTAAAAATGTCTTCAGAGCCTGATTGTAATCATCTTCTTGCGAATGCGATTATCCATCATATCTCTTCTCAGAGATAAGCTGGCACCGTTCTACCGAGTCTTTCACTCTGTATTTTTAGAGTCTCTATACATTTTTTTCATTAATAGAAATCATGTATTACTGTATATATGTGTTTATGGTTTCATATATGATACATTTATGTTACATTATTGAATATTTTCAATATCTCTGTGCATTTATTTATTATATCTTCGCTCTCATTTTGTGCCAAAAATAATCTGGATGAGTGGTATCAGAGCACATTGCTCTTGATCAATTTTTTTTAGTGCATGTCCCCGACAAGGTCTGATTATATCAATTTGGGTCTCGAGATTGTCTCTCTTGAAGACAATCTCTCTCGAACTCACAAGAAACCCTCCATGGTAGAAGAAAATAAAAATGAAGGAGTAAAGGATCCTATAAATCTATTGCTTGAGTAGGCTCTCACACGACAGAGGGATGAAATGATGGAGAATTTTTCCCACATCCTTCAAAGCCTGCCAATTGAAACAAGTGCATCTTCATCAAGAAACCACTTTGGAAGCACCACTCATTTCAAGGTACAAATTAATTTTGATATTCCCATATTTGAAGGCCAGATAGATGCGGATTCCCTAGACAAATGGTTAAATTTGCTAGACAGTTATTTCTCTGTTCACGATTTTTCCGACAGGGAAAAGATCACCTTCACACTCCTTAAAGTTCTCCCCCATGTCAAAAATTGGTGGTAAACTTACTAGGAGGATATTTCCATAGAGGAGTCTGGAATATATGGGGCCGAGCCCACTTGGGATTTTTTGTGGATGCGATAAAGGAACAATATTACCACGTTGGAAACTATGAGCACCAATACATGAGATGGACCACACTACAACAAGAGAGGGGCCATGAAGTTTTGGATTTCACCAATACCTACCTTACCTTGCACACCAAGATGGCTATCAATGACTTTGAATGAAATTTGGTTATGAAATACCATGGGGCTCTACATAGATACATCCAAACTGAAATGGATTTTCTGGACATCTGATCACTCGGTGATGCTTATCAATATGTTGTTAAAATGGAGAAGAAATTTAAGCACTAGAACAAATGGGAGTTCGGGTCTGCAAATATTCAACAACCAAAGTATGACAAAGACGGCCCTAACAAACAGTATCCCGAAAACCATTTCAAGCCACAGGAAAGTAAGGGTCACAGGAAGACAAAGAAGAACACCGAAAAATGGTGCGATTTCCACAAAAGCCCCTGGAACAACATCGATGAATGTTTCTCAAAGTAGTCATCAGTAGCCGAGATCAAACACAAGGAGCCAAACCTTGATTCAGAATCTGATTATGAAAATATTGGTAAAAGAAAGATCATTGACGCAGACCCCACTTCTATTGCCGTGACCACAACATTTCATCCAGAAGAACTAATAGATCCAGAAGAGTGGGAGCTCCTTTTTCATTCAAAGATGTGAGTGAAGGGGAACCCACTACATTTAATTGTTGATAGTGGAAGCTAGAAGAACCTCATCTCAACAGAGGTCGTCAAACAGTTGGGATTGTCGAAAAAAACACACCCACAACCATACAACATTGGGTGGCTTCGCCAAGAATGAGATCTTCATGTTAGAAAGTAGTTCATATTGCCATAAAGTATCGAGCCCTTCAAGGATGAGGTATTATGTGATGTTTCCCCAATGGATGTCTGTGATGTTCTCTTGGGCCAACCATATATGTGGAGACACCATGTTATTTATGAGTCTCGACCCCGCAGTGTCATTGTTTCTCTAGGGAGCCATCTCTATAGAATACCATAGGTAGTTCTGAATATTTTTCCACCTAAACAGTGCCACAAGGTACTATCTCATATTGCAAAATTCATCTTCTTCACAATCTGTTCAAAAGGGGAACAAAAGGACACTGAAACCACTTCAACCTCGCCCCAAGCACCTTCTATCCAACAAAAGTAGGTCGACAAGGTTGCACCAAAGTGTAAATATTCCTTCTGCACATTGTCCTCACGTGTAGCTCGACTTGTTGAACAACCTCAACCTCAACAGGGTCGTGATAAACTTTCACAAACTGAGCAATGCGATGTCTCCAACAAGGCAAGTACCTCACCAAGATTCAGATTCAAGAAATGTTTTTCCCTCTCCCCTGGGCACTCAACGCAATGTATACCATTGCTTCCTAAGGAGGGAGGATTGATCCAGGTGGATATCGGTGGCTACCCACCTTTTCCAACTGGCTCAAAAAAGTTTTTTGGCAATTTTGGTAATTTACTATTTTTAGCAGTTTTTAACTTTCGGGGCCATTTTGAGGCCCTAAATAACGCTTTTCAGAAAAAGAAGATAAATATGGTAGTTCCTTATTTCCCTTAAAATTAATCTCCTCAAAGATACCTTTCCAACGGGCTATCATGCGCCTAAAACAGAGATAGTATGCAAAAGTTACGATCCTGGGAAGTTGATGTACTAACTTACCCAAACGGAGCCCACATGACTTTTGGCGCTTCATCTCCTAGGGTTAGGTTTTTGGATGTCTAGGGTTTTTGACATTCCTTTTTATTGTAAAAAGGCCTTCATAGCCTCATTGTAATCATCTTCTTATGAATTCGAGTAGCCATCACATCTCTTCTCAGCAATAAGCTGCCACCATTCTAGCGAGTCTTTCACTGTGTATTTTTACAGTCTTTCATTGTTTCGGGGCCATTTTGAGGCCCTAAACGACATTTTTTGGAAAATGGGGAGAAATAAGTAAATTCTTCATTGTTTCCCCCAAAATGAATCTCCTCGACGATACCTTTCCAACAGGCTATAATGCTCCTAAAACAGAGATCGTATGCAAAAGTTATGATCCCGAGAATTTGATGTACTAACTTACCCAAACGGGGCCCACATGACTTTTGGCGCTTCATCTCCTAGGGTTAGGTTTTTGGATGTCTAGGGTTTTTGGCATTCCTGTTTCTTGTAAAAATTCCTTAAGATCCTCATTGTAATCATCTTCTTGCGAGTGTGAGTAGTCGTCACATCTCTTCTCAGAGATAAGTTGCCACCATTCTAGCGAGTCTTTCACTCTATATTTTTATAGCCTCTATACATTTCTTTCATTAATACAAATTGTGTATTACTTTATATCTGTGTTTATGGTTTCATCTCTGATACATTTATTTTATATTATTGAATATCTGCGATATCTCTGTTCATTTATTTATTATATCTCCGCTCTCATTTTGTGCCGAAAATAATCCGGATTAGAATTACAAGGTGTCATTTTGTAATTATTTTAATTCATTGTGGAAAAAAACTTATAACAATGTTTTTTCTTTGTGTAGTCTCTGGAGTGACGAAAAACACCCAGGCACAAAACCACTTTATATGGTTCTTTGAGAAAGATAAGAAAGACTGATTTCTAGGATTCTCCTGAGCGTGGCGAGGGTGACATTGGTCAATGAGTGACCAATGATTTTCATTTTGTATCTAGGCCACCATATGGTTGTTTTTTATGTTAGGGCACTTGCATCCATTTTGTATATTGGGAACGATGTGTCATTTTGTAAAAAATGTACAATTTAGACGATGTTGAATACACACACACACACACTTCATGGCACATTTTTTTATGAATCTCACTGTTTATTCATTCTATGCCGATGAATGTGTGAACTTCAAAGTGTGTGAATTTTATGTGTATGAAAGTATGAATTTATTTAATTTTATAAATTACTTTTTAAGGTGTTAAGAAAGTATATGTAAGTAAGAATAGTTCACTTTTTATAAAGTTATTATAAATACTTGTGTTATGCATTAACAAATCTCTTGTGGTGGAAAATATTGCTAAGTTCTAAATCCATATGCAATTAATGTTTTTCAAGGAAATAAATTTGACAAAACACTAAAGTCCCATCCCATTTAAGACTGTAGGAACCAATAATAAGAATCATGTAGGATAAGATAATCACAATATAAATAATAGATTTGAAACCTCACATTAGTTTATCCAACAGGAATCATGGTTCATTATAAGGTAAATAACAACATTTTACAAGGGTTTCTTAAGACAAAATCAACACATAAAATATGAGTGCACAATAAATCCTCACATCAAATGAAAATATACGTCAAATTATCCATTAATATTTCCAAAATGTTCTACAATGTATCCCAAAAGAATAGCCCTTAATACCCAAATTATCCACCCTTTGCAATGGAGAGAGACAACTCTTCTTTATAGAGTGAGCCTCTTCTCTTATACAATAAAATATTATTATTTTCTAACTAACTCCATGACAAGTCAAATAAATATTATAATAATGAATTATTTAGATCTCTCCTCAATCCATGGTTTACCATATTACAACATGTGGACATTAGATTCTCCAAATTCATTCACCCTCATCCAAAAATAGCAGTAGTATGCACCAAATGGTTCTCATGAAGGGGACACAACACCAAAATTAGGCATCAAGTCAATTCAAATGCCAATTGTCCACATGCAATGTTCCCTCCAAAAATGTTCATGCTTTCAACCACTCCACATGTGTGAATTCCAAGGTAGCCAACTCCATGGATGAATGTGCAATATTCCAAGTGGATGGGGCATCCACAACAAAGTATGTGATCAATTCCTAGCATGACCTTTGCTTGCCTTTCTTTCCTATTCTATCCTTGCCTTTGCATTTCCTTCCATTCCCTTATGTTACCTTTCCTTTCTTGGCCTTTTCTTGTCTTTCCTTTCCTTGTGCTACCTTTTCTTTCCTTCACTTTCCTTGCCATTCCTTTCCTTTCCTTTCCATCTCTATATTTTCCTCTCCTTGCATTTCCCCTACCTTGCCTTGAATTTTCATGCCTTTCCTTTCCTTGCCTTGCCATTTCTAGCCTTTCCTTTCCATGCCTTTCCATGTGATTCCATGCCATGCCTTTCCTTTTCTTCACTTGCCATGCCATGCCATGGCATTCCTTGCCTTTCCATGTCATACCTTGCCATGCCTTGACTTGCCATGTCATACCTTGCCATGCCTTGCCTTTCCATTCCATGTGTTTCCATGCATTTCCTTTCCTTTCCACGCCATGCCTTGCCATGCATTTCCTTACTATGCCCTGCCTTTCCATTCCATTTCATTCCTTTCCTTACCTTTACTTTCCATGCCATGCCTCATCTTTCCATGCAATTCTTTTCCTTGCCTTGACTTTCCCTTGCCTTTCCATGCCATGCCATGCCTTCATGGCCTCAACAATATAATCATTTGGATATTGCATAGCTCATATCCATGCATACACATTACAAATTTTATATGAGAATCCTTACCTTTATTAATGTTCAATTAATAAATGTGTGTTTATTTACACGATTCCTTGCATCTATGATACATTCACAACATAATTTTGAACTATTATCCACATACCAAAGTTCCACATTTCAATTTGCATGTTTAAACAAATAACATAACTATCATCACCGTAAAAATATAAGATTAAAAATAGTATCCCACAACACATAAATATATCTATATGTATACATATCAAATATATATATGATTCTAACTAAACCCAGCGAATAATAAGCAATGAATCACTAATATAAGTAAAAATCAAAGTTCTAACTTTCTAAGGAAAAGGTATAGGTCGTTACATTTACAAATCTCTAGAACACCACTATGATATAAAATAGACTAATTCCTCGCATTTGTTTCCATGTAGCTTCTCATTTTAACCTATACAACAATAAGCATACCTTTTTATAACATTATGCAAGGACAAATTCAAATCAAAATGTGGATTGCAATGAAACAATAATCCCAAAAAAGGAACATTTATCATCCCAAGAAATAAAAAAACATTTTTTTCCAAGGACATATGACTTAACTTTATATAAAAAATGTCCTTTCCATCCAATGAATTGTTTTTTTCTTTCCATTCCCATCCTTTAAATGCCATGCCTTGCATTTCCTTGCATTTCCCTACCATGCCATGTCATTCCATGCCTTTCCTTTCCAAGCAATTCCTTTCCTTCCCTTTCCAAGTTGTGCCTTTCCTTGCCATGGCATGGAAAGCCTTGACATGCCATGCCCTGTCATTCCTTGTTTTTCCATGCCATGCCTTTCCTTTCCTTGCCATTCCGTGCCTTTCCTTTCCATTCCACGCCATTCCTTACCATGCCTTGCTTTGTCATTCCATGCATTTCCACTCCTTTACTTTCTCTGCCTTGCCATGCCATCCCTTTCCTTTCTACACCATTCCATACCATGTCATTCCAATCCTTGCGATATCATTCCATGTCTTTCTATGCCTTTCCTTTCCATTCCATGCCTTTCCTTGTCATGCCTATTCCATGCCATATCATGACTTTCCCTTCCATGCCATGCCTTGAATTTCCATGGGATTCCTTACCATTCCATGCTATGTTTTTCCTTTTCATGCCATGCCATGTCATGCCTTACCTTGCATTGTCTTGCCTTGATTTGGATTTCCTTGCCATGCCATTCCTTTCCTTGTCATGCCATTCCATGTCATACAATGTTCTGCCATGACTTTCCTTGTCATCACATGCCTTTCATTTCCATCGCATGCATTTCCTTTCCATGTTGTGCCATATCTTTCCTTGTCATACCATGCCTTGCCTTTCCTTGCCTTATCATGCCATGTCTTTCTTTTCATTGACTTGCCATGTAATTCGATGTGTTTCAATGCATTTCATTGCATTCCCTTGCATTTCATTTCCTTTCCTTGGCTTGGATAACCATAATTAATCTAAAAGTTACTTTCATTATCATATTCATAAAACTATTTTTTTGTAAAAATATAGTTATTTTCATCGTTATAGAGAATTTCTTGTCCTTTGAGTAACCATAATAAATTTGTCTCTATAATCATGTACACTATTAAATTATTTCCAATGTCAATTAACTTCTAATAATTTTGTTTTCAAGTGAACTTAATAAAAAAATAATGGCATTCGTGTATCATACCCTTTTTTTTTGCTTAAAAAAATGTTTGTACTAAATGAAGAAGTTTAATACCTAAAAATTACAATCAAAGGATTCCTTAAGCATGTAATTATACAACTTGTTATCCCATCTATATTAGATAAAAATACTTGCATGATAATTTCAATGTCATAACATAAGCTCTCTTTATTCATATATCTTAGGTATGTTCATAGTTGTGAAACATGGATTATCATAATTAATAAGATTTACATAGAAATGGATGTCACTAAATAGGTTTTTTTCCCATCCTTATGGTGTACTATCATTATACTATTTATCCATAATTTATTTTGGATTGCATGAAAAAAAACATAACTTCAAGGCCTTATTTAAAATAAAAGAAACAAAAACCAATATTTCAACTCAATAAATTTTATAACAAGATATAGCATGTAGACCTAGACCTAGACCTTGACCTCAACCTACACTTTTCCTTTCCTTGCCATGTCTAGATTTGGTTATCCTTGTCTTGTCTTTCCTTGGCTTGTCTTACCTTTCCCTGAATTTCCTTGCCTTGCATTTCCATACCTAGACCTAGAACTATACCTAGACACTGCCTTGTCATGCCTTGTCTTTCCATGGTCTAGGTCATTCTCTATGCCATGGTATATGTAATGGTATTGGTGTAGGTATAGGTCTTGCTCTAGGTCATGGTTTAGGTCTAGGTCTAGGTCTATGTCATGGTCATGATCATAGTTTAGGTCTAGGTATATGTCCAAAATGTCCTTGAATGGCTTAAGGAGGTGAGTTCAACTCGCGATAAAACTAAAACTAGGACTCATATGGATAGACCATTGGTTACATGGGATCTAGGTCATCAAGTTTCATCTAGTGGGGACCTTTTGTTGTCATTTTGTTGCCTAGAAAATAATTTTTGGAGGATCACCAGGACTAGGGTTTTTCTCAATGAGGCATAGTGCAATTCTTGAACAAGAGATTGATTTTCAAAAACACTGTGTTGGGAATTTCTAGGTAGAATGGTCGCATGGGCCTTGGATAAACAAATGTGTGAGACCTTATGGAACATCGTTATGCTACTCAATTTGTATTTTATGCCCTTGGACCAAATTTCCAAAATGTCCCTGAATAGCTTGAGGAGGCAAGTTGCAACTCACAATAAAATTCAAACTAGGACTTGGTTGGATGAACCTTTATTTGCATTGGATCTGGGGCACCAAGTTTCAACTAGTGGGGTGCCTCCACTATCATTTGTTTCCCATAAAAGTGTTTGTTGGAGGATCATCGTGACTAGGGTTTTTCTTAATGAGGCCTTGTGTAATTTATGAACAAGAGGTCAATTTTCAAGAACACTATGCCAGAAAATTGTGGGTAGTGTGGTCATGTGGGCCTTGGCAAAATAGATGTCCAGGATCTTACAAAATTCCATTATGTTGCTCGGTTTGGATTGTATCTTCGTGAACCAAATTTCCAAGATTTCCTTGAGTGGCTTGAGCAGGTGAGTTGAAACTTGTGATAAAAATATAAACGAGACTCGGATGGATGAAACGTCGGTTGCATTGGATCCAACACACCAAGTTTAAGCTAGTGGGACCCCTCTGCTTCCATTTTGTTTCCTGAAAAACTGTTGATGGAGGATATGCAGAATTAGGGTTTTTCTCAATGACACAGAGTGCAATTTACAAACCAGAGGTCAATTTTCAAGAACATTATTCTAGGAATTTGTGGGTAGCATGGTCGCGTGGGCCTTGGTCAAATATATGTGTAGGAGATTACGTAACTCTATTATTCTACTTGGTTTGGATTTTATGCCCCCTAATCAAATTTCCAACATGTTCCTGAATGACTTGAGGAGGCTAGTTGAAACTTGCAAAAAACTCATACTGAGACTCGGATGGACAAACCATTGTTTGCATTGAATACAGAGAACCACATTTTAGTTGGTTGGGCCCCTCCACTGCCATTTCGTTGCTCAAATGTTTTTTCCCTGGAGGATGTTCAGAACTAGGGTTTTGGTTAATGAGGCATAATGCAATTTATGAACAATAGAACGATTTTCAAGAACAATGTGTCGAGAAATTGTGGGTAGTGGGGTCACATGGGCCTTGGCCAAATAGACATGCAGGATCTTGAAAAACTCCATTATGCTACTTTGTTTCAACTCTATTCCCCTAGACGAAATTACCAACATGTTCCTGAATGGCTTGAGGAGGCAAGTTGCACGTCACAATAAAACTTAAACCAAGACTAGGATGGTTGAACCTTTGGTTGAATTGGATTTGAGGCACCTAGTTTCAACTAGTGGGGCCCATATCTTGTCACTAATTTACTTGGAAAAGTGTTTCTTGGAGGATCTTTGAAACTAGGGTTTTTCTCAATGAGACATAGTGCAATTTCTAAACAAAAGGTATATTTTCAAGAACACTACGTCGATTGATTGTACGTAGTGTGTTTGCATCATCCTTGGAAAAACAAATGTGTGGGACCTTATGAATCTTCGTTATGCTTCTCATTTTGGATTTCATATGCATAGACCAAATTGATAACATGTTCCTGAATGGCTTGAGGAGGCAATTTGCAACTCATGATAAAAATAAAACCGAGAGTCAGATGGATTAATTTTTTATTGCATTGGATCTGGGGCACCAAGTTTTAGTTAGTGCGGCCCCTCCACTGTCATTCTATTGCCAAGAAAATTGTTTTTTGAAGGATCTCTAGAACTATGGTTTTTCTCAATGAGGCACACTACAATTTATGAACAAGAGGTCAATTTTCAAGAGTGATGTGTTGGGTGATTTTGTGTAGTGTGGTCATGTGGGCCTTGGCCAAATAGACGTGTGAGAAATTATAGAACTGTGTTATTCTACTCAGTTGGAATTTATTCCCTTGGACTAAATTGCCAACATGTCCCTGAATGGATTGAGGAAGCGAGTTGCAACTCATGATAAAACTCAAATTGATACTTGGATGGATGAATCGTTGGTTGCATTAGATGTGGGGTACCATGTTTCATCTAGTGGGGTCCCTCTTCTATCATTGCATCGCCAGAAAAATAATTTTTTGGAGGATCTCTGGAACTAGGGTTCTCCTCAATGAGGCATAATACAATTTATAAACTAAAGGTCAATTTTCAAGACGTGGAAAGGAAAGGAAAGGCATGGCATGGCATGGAAAATAAAGGTATGGAAAGGCATTCCATGGCATGGTAAGGAAAGGCATGGCATGGTGAGGAAAGAAAAGGCATGACATGACAAGGCATGCCATGGAATGGAATGGAATGACATAGAAAGGAAATACTTTTAAGGTACTAGATCTATTATAATAGTAGAAAAAATAGAAATACTACAAAAAATAAAAACGAAACAACGCATTATATGAAATGACAACACAAAAATAATTCCATTATTGATAGGAAACAAAGTTCACTTTCCTCTTTAAGGGGGAAACCTCTAGTAGAGTAGATTTATATTACAATAATTCTCAATAAAATAACTTCTCATGCCTCCTACTCTTATTTATACTAATTCTAACTTCTAAATAACCTTCTAGTGGAAGATCTTTCTAGAAGTGAAAGATTCTATTAGGTCTTCTTACATTGACTTGTTCACATTTATTAAATAGTCCTTATAAACTAATTTTGACCTTTATTACATGGAAAATATATTATTCTACCTACATCATGGGTTAGGGAGGTTAGTTCCCTAACAAGTCCCCCCCCTTGAAAAATAACCTTCTCCTTGAGGCTTGAGATGAGTAAATTGTTGCAAAATGGTAGTGGGCTCACATGTGGCATCTTCTGGAGTTCTATCTTTCCACTGCACTAACACTTTCCAGATGGTGCACTAATGGGGACAACATTCACATTGGTCCAAGACTGCTTGTGGATATAAACAAATGGAAGCTTCTTCATCCAACTCAAGGATATGGGTTTGAGCTTGTCACTTAGTTCCAATCACCTTATTTAAGCATGAAACATGAAAAATAGGATGGAGCTTAGAATAACTGGGCAGAGATAACTAGCAGATGACGGGCCCCACACGCTTGAGAATGGCATAAGGACCATAAATATTTAGAGAAAAATTATGAAAATTTTCATATTTGAGTGAATTCTTCGTATAAGGTTGGAGATGAATAAACACCTAGTCCCCTTCAACAAATTGACATTCATAATGACCTTGATTTGGTCACTCCTTCATGCAATTTTGATCCATCACGAAATTTATTTGAGGGTACAGAGAATGTCCTCATGTACTGTAATATTTTTTTCAACCTACTGAACCTTAGAGACACCTGGCATGTATGAGAGAATTGATGGTGCATTTTGTCCATATACTGCTTCAAAAGGAGTCATGTGACCAGTTGTATGGTAAGAGGTGTTGTACCACCCTTCAACTAGTGGTAACCACTAATCCCATTGATGTTGATGATCATATGCAAAACACCTTTAATATGTTTCCAAACACTTTTTGATGATTTTAGTTTGGCCATCAGTCTGGGGATGATAGTCGGTGTTGAGATGTAATTGAGTGTCATGCATCTTAAACAATTCTTGCCAAAAATTACTTGTGAATGTGGGATTCCTGTCAAAGACAATAGAATGCGGCATGCCATGAAGTTTGAAGATATTATCCATGAAAACTTGGGCCATTGTGGATGTAGTAAAGGGATGTTGTAGGGAACATAAATGAGCATATTTGGAAAGACTATCTACCACCACCATGATGACTATCTTCTTGTCATATTTAGGGATGCCCATAATGAAATCCATAGAAATATCCCGCCAAATAGAAGAGGGAATTGGAAGGGGTTGGAGTGTGCCAGGGGATTTGACCATTTCTCCCTTGTTGTGTTGACAGGAATCACATTCATCCACAAATATGTGAAGATATTTTTCATACCATCCCAAAAACAATAACATCTGACCCTTTCATAAGTTTTGGTAAACCCAGAATGCCCAACAGTGGGTGAAGCATGATGTTGAAAAAGCACCGTAGATTTAAGTTGTGATTATTTTCTTAAATATAGACAACGTTTTTAGTGAAGCTCATTATTGTACCAAGAGTACCCTGGAGATATTATATAATTTTCTTGAAATTGTTGGATTAGGAAAGATATTTTTGGATCTTGCAACCATTCCTGGTGAGAAGCTTGGAACCAATCAGGTACAATGAAGGAGAGAGAAAAGAGCGACCCTTCTTCTTCATATTTTCAGGAAATAGCATTAGCAACCAAATTTTATTTTTGTTTCTTGTAAATGATCTCATAGTTGTATCTAAATAGCTTGGTTAACCATTATTTTTTCTCTGGGAATGAAATTCTTTGTTCCAGAAAATATTTGACGCTCTGGTGATCAATTTTAATCTGTAAGCATTGCCCGACCAATAGATAAGGATGTAAGAGATACACAACATAAAGAATATCCATTATTTCCTTTTCATAGATGGATTGGCCCAAATTTATGTCTAAAAGTTGTTTTCTGGTAAATGCCAAAGGCCGACCACCTTGCATGAGGAATGTCGCAATTCCTTTCTTGGAAGCATCACATTCCAAGACAAAAATCTTGGTGAAGTCGGGAAGCTCGAGGACTGGAGTCGTGCAAATAGATCCTTTCAATGCCTGGAAGGATTGGTTAGATACTGGAGTCCAAGTGAGGGAATTCTTTTTAAGGAGAGAAATGAGACGTGCTGCAACTTTCCATAATTCTTAACAAACTTGTGATAATAACTTTTTAAACCCATAAATCCACACAATCTCTTAAGAGTTTTAGGGAAAGGCCAATCCTTCATAGATTCATTTTTCTTAGGATCCACCCGTACAACATCCTTTCCCACAATATGAATAAGGTACTCCACTTCTGAGGATCCAAAGGCACATTTAGATTGTTTGAGGAAAATCTAGTTCTAAGAGAGTAAATGGAGAAATTGATCCACATGGGCGAGATGAGATGTCCATGTTTTACTATAGTTGAGAATATCATCAAATAAAACTAAGAAAAAATGATAGAGAAAAGTAAGGTAGACATGATTCATGAGACTTTGGAAGGTGGAGGGGGAATTACATAGGCCAAAAAGAATGACCAAGAACTCATAGTGACCCTCATGATTTCAAAAGGAAGTCTTGTTCATGTCTGCATATTTCATATGTATCTGGTGGTATCCAAAATGGATATCAAGTTTAGTAAAGTACTGAGAACCACTCAATTCATCCAAGAGATCATCAATGACAGGAATGATAAACTTTTATTTTATAGTGAGTTTATTGAGGGAATGAAAGTCAGGAAACATGTGCCAAGTATCTTATTTATTGATTACCATGACCAAAGGAGAATAATAGGGGTTGGTACAAGGGAGGATAACACCTAATTGGAGAAACTCATGCATTATTTTCTCAATTTGATTATTTTTGGAAAAGGGATGATGATAAGGATGAACATTGGGAGGAAGACTTCCGGGAAAAAGGGGAATGGAATGATCATGAACACCACAAGAAGGGGGAAGTCCCTAAGGAGTGAAAAAAATAGCTTAGTGTTTGGAGAATATAGATTGGAGGTCAAGATGAACAGAGGGTGTCTCAACTTCTTGAATTGAATGGAGTTGGTAAATAATACATGACTGACCTTTTTGGAGAATATTTTCCATTCGATGGGAATTATTGATCTCAGGAGAACCTGATATGAGTGCTTGAAATTGATATTGTTGTCCCTCCTATTGGAATTTCATGGTTAATTCCTTAAAATAAAAGAGAATGGGGCCAAATGTGCGTAACCATTCAACACCTAGCACAATGTCACAACTGCCCATGTCGATGGAAAACGTCTGAGATTTCAGGTAGTACTATCCAATTTGAAGATGTAAATTTTGACAACATCCACCACATGTCATGGACCCACCATTGGATATCATGATTTAAAAATTGTTGATGGCACGAATATATAAATTGGTTCCCTCGACAATGTGACGGTGAACAAAATTATGGGTGCTTCCATTGTCAAAAACGACGATGAATTTTCTATGATTAATATAGCCAATGAACTTGAGGGTTTTTGGAGTGGAGAAGCCAGTAAGGGAATGAAATTAAATTAGGGGGTCAACTTCACATGGGTCAATGAAAACCGTAGTTTCATTAGGAAGGGGTATATATTCAAAATGGGACACTACAACTTCTTCATCAACATCATCCTATCAAATGGCCATAAAAAAAAATTGTCCCTTACACACATGCCCAAGAAAATATTTTTCATCACAATTATAACAAATATCCTTGAGTTGGAACTCACCTATTTTAGCCTGAGTTAAGTTCTATATCTTGAGGGGAGTAGTAGGGGGGGAAGATTGGTGTGTCAAGGGAGAGGAACAAAAGAGGGTTTATTGTTTTGGAAAAAAGCAACGTGTTGGGCTTCTTTGGCATGTTTAGTTTCTTCCAACCAAGTTTGAGGGTGCTCCATGAGAACATGGGTTAAATTTCATCCTTTAGGCCATTGATAAAGCATTACCGAAAGAACACATATGTCAGGCAGTCTATTATGAAGTCCAAATGATAAAAGGAAGTTATAAAGTCTTCCACTCTACTTGATTATTTCAACTTGGTAAAACATCCGAAATAGAGAGTTTCAGTGTCAAATCTTTCATAAATCTCTACAACAAACTGGTTCCATGCAATATACCCTTAAATTACATTTTTACGCCATTTTCACCATTTCCAGTGTTTAGGATCCAGATAGAGAACAACATAATGAAGTTTTTCCAACTCATCGGTAATTCCATGCAGAGAGAAATAATGCTCTATTTGGGTAACCCAACTGGTGGGGTCGGAGCCATCAAATTTATTGACCTCAAATCGAGGAAGATGGGGGTCATGTTGAAAGGAGTTGGATTGAAAAATCATAGAATGGGAGGAATCAACACCATATAAGTGGGGCAGTTGGTTCAAGGAAGAATGGACCTAGGGGCGGTTCAACAACTAGTTGACAATAGACTAGAGGGTGGAAAATTATCCTAATAATTTAGCATCCATGGAATCCAATTCTTGTTGGACTTGGGTCTCAAATTTTTCAATGCGAGAATTGGTGGAAGAAATCTTAGAAGTCACTTGATCGAGAGACTCCTTGGTATGATTGATGGAATCTTCCACACCTTGGTTGCAAGTGGTGGCCATTTGGATATGAGAGGTGTCTGTAAGGGGAAATGGGTGGGTGGGACTATAGAAAATAGGGACATATAAGTGATAGGTACCACGATGATTAGAGAAAAAAGGGGAATATAATTATAGAGGTGAAAAAAAGGGGCTTTAAGAAGGAGGTTGGGTCCACTGAAAAAAAAAAAGAAATGAAAATGAAAGTTACCACTACGATCAAGGAGAGGAGAGGATTCCAATGGGATAGGTCTTAAATAAAGGTGTCGACGGGACCACTATACTCATTTTTTTTTACTCCTATGGATTTATACTTTGATATCAATAATACTGTAGTGGAGAAATAGCCACATTCTGAAAAGAATGAAATGCACAAGAATTTTGCAACCTGAATGTAGGAAGCAAGGTTGCAATGAAATAGATCTTGTTTGTTCCTTTTTGTCTTTGTTTATGTCCCAAAGCTTATGGTCTTTAGGGTTTCTATAGACAAGGGTTTTCCCTATGTTATATCTCTTGGATATACATGTGGGGTCAAACATTAGTAATCGACCCAATATCTTAAGGCACCAACTAAGGAGGATAGACCGTACCCTTAGCCATGCTACCATATTACCTATGAACTAGAGAGTATCTTCTCGAGTGTTGTTCTTGGTGGCACTATAACATTATGTGGCTTCAATATATCTAGGTTGATCCATATATATGTGACATATGATGCACTACCACTCGAATGGGTACCGCCATGGGTTACAACAGTGGCCAAAAATGTGTGCTTAAGTATGACTTGTAGTTACTGCATGTATGCTTTCCTAACCATGGATTTATGCGTTGAACAAAAAATATGTATAACTTTAACACACTGGAATATGTCTCTACCCTGAAAAAAATAAGCCACAATTCTATGCCAAGGAAAGTGCTCTGATACCACTTGTAAGGTTGGACATCTATTATAATGGAAAAAAAAATAGAAGTACTGCAGAAAATAATAGTGGAATAACAAAGTATATGAAACCATAGCCAAAAAGAAATACCTTTATTGATAGGAAACGATGTTCACTTTCCTCTTCAAGGGGGGGGGGGACCTCGAGTAGAGTAGCGCTCTGTTAAAACAATTATCAAGAATTTTTTTTATCATGCCTCCTACTCTTGTTTATACTAATTCTATATTCAATAGAACCTTCTAGTGGAAGATATTTCTAGAATCAAGAGATTCCATTAGGTATTCTTATATTGACTTGTTTTCATTTATTAAATAGTCCTTATAAACTAATGTCAGCCTTTATTACATGTAAAATATATTATTCCACCTACATGAGGGGTTAGGGAGGTTAGGTCCCTAGCAAACACAATGAAAAGGTGTGGCATGGAAAGGCAAGGAATACAATGACAAGGAAATGAAAGGCATGACATGGAATGCTATAGAAAGGAAAGACAATGCAAGGCATGCCATGGTATGGAAAGGAAAGGAATGGCATGGAAAAGTTAGGCATATCAAAGGAAGGAACGATAGTTCAAGAGAAGGCATGGAAATGCATGGCATGGAAAGGAAAGGAATGGCAAGACATGGCATGGAAATTGAAGGCATGGCTTGGAAGTGAAAGGAAAGGCATGAGAAGGAAAGGAAAAGCATTGCATGGAAAGGAAAGGCATGGAATAGCATGGCATGGTAAGGAAAGGAAATGTAAGGAATTAGATGGAATGCATGGCAAGGAAATGCATGACATGGAAAGGAATGGCATGGCATGGAATGGAAAGGATTTCCATGGAATGGAATGGTATGGCATGGAAAGGCATGGCATGGAAAAACATGGCATGGAATGAAATTTCATGGCATGACGTAGCATGGAATTACATGGCATGGAATGGAAATTCAAGGCATGGAAAGGAAAGGCAATGCAAAGCAAGGCATGTCATGGAAAGGTAAGGCATGGAATGACATGGCATAGAATAACATTGTAAGGCGTGGTATGTAAAGGAAAGGAAAGGCGAGGCTTGGCATGGCATGGCATGTCATGTAAAGGAAAGGAAATACATGGAATGACATGGAAAGTGAAGGAAAGTCGAGGAAAGCCAAGTGATGGCAAGGAAAGGCATGACATGACATGGAAAGGAAAGGAATGGCATGGATTTGCAAGGAAAAACATGGCATGGAAAGAAAAAAAATGCAAGGAATGGAATGACATGGGAAGGAAATGTAATGAAAGGCATGGAATGGAATGGAAAGGAAATGAAATGCAAGGCATGGCTTGGAAAGGAAAGACATGGAATGGAATGGAAAGGAAAGGAAATGCAAGGAATGGCATGGAATGGGAAGGAAAGGAAATGCAAGGCATGGAATGGAATGGAAAGGAAATGAAATGCAAGTCAATGAAATGCAAAAAGGCATGGCATGGCAAGGAAAATCATGGCATGGCATGGTAAGAAAAGGCATGGGAATGCATTGAAATTCATGGCATAACAAGGCAAGGCATGGCATGGAATTGCAAGGCATGGAATGGAAAGGAAAGTCATGGCTTGGAAAGACAAGGAAAGGCATGGAAAGGCAATGCAAGGCATGGCATGGAAATGAAAGGAATGGAATGGAAAGGAAATGAAATGCAAGGAAAGGAATGGCATGGTAAGGAAAGGAATGGAAATGCATGTAATGGAATGGAAAGGTTGTTGGAGAAATTTCTATTTTTGACACACTATTTAAATGGGAGTTAACTAACTAGTTTTATTTTAGACTTTCTATTTTTACCATCACTATTATGCATGCATGCATTCCTAAGGAAAACTAATTGCCTGATTTATTTTCTTAATTATGGAATTTTTTACCCTATATATTCCACTCCTTCATTGTATCATATTGATCATTATATATGTATCAATCATCAACTCATTGGAGTAGTGTGAATATATTTTCTCATTCTTCCATATTGAATCTCTCTTCCTTTTCTTGATAAGCTTTGTTTGTGCATGATTTAGCTAGATATATTGTGCAAGTTTCCATGAAAAACTGACATGGTATCAGAGCTATGCTTCTTGGAGCAATCCAGACAAGCCAAAGAATAACAAAAATCAGAGTTTTGGTGAGCTAAATCCATGTCCGTACCTTTCAACAGTTATTCCTCCCAAAATATTACGTTTTTGAGGCAACGCCCTACATGAAAAGTAAATTGACCCATTTTGGAAGTGGGGTTTCATCCGTTTGGTGAGATTCTTTACCGTTTTCTTAGAACGTAAGCCACAAGATGGCCTCCTGAAACTAATATGAATCTGTGGTCGTACCTTTTTACATTCATTTCTCACAAAATATTAACCGTTTGAGAAAATGGTCCACGTAGAAAGTAAACTGACCCATTCTACAAGTGGGTTTTCAACCATTTGGTGAGATTCCTCACCATTTTCTCATTAAGTAAGTCGGAAGACAATCTCTTGAAACTAATATGAATTTTCACTTAAATTGTCATTTATGTCTTGATTTCTTAATTTTTCACTTGTAGATTGAGAGTAAATTTTTAGGGGTTCTTAGAAATATTGGGAGATATGGATAGGACAACTATTATACAGTCAAACTTGGTGTTAATACTCACACCATTCAATTATTTTGATTGGAAGCCCAAGGAAGAATTCTAACTTAGAAGGAAAGGACTGTATAATTTAATTATGGCGACATAAACATAACCTACATCAACGATTGAGAACATGAGATGGGTGAACTGTAAGAATGAGGCCACATAGCTTTTTCTTGAGTTAATATCCATTGATTTATGGTTTCATGTTGCTGCATGAAAGAATCCAAACGATATTTGCACAACCTTGGAAGGACTCTTTGGAAATCAAGATGAGATGCGAGGTCATATGCTTGAGGTAGAGTTGAATACCTTAGACCCTAAATTTTTTTATAATATACAAGATTTTTTTACTAAATTTAAATTTTTTCTATCGATCTTGGGTGAATGTGGTATTGATAAGTCTACACAAGAGAAACAAATTATTCTAACAATATTGGCCAAGATAGGACCAGAATACGTTGTATATGTCTCCAATTTCCATTCTGGAAGATGTCTTTTTGGAACAAATTGGAAAATGCCTACATTGGATCAGTTCATTGAGTCTCGTACATAAGAGCATACAAAACTCATGCAAATGGGCCTCATGAAATATCCCAAAGAACATGCACTCACCATGCATGATGGAAAAGGGTCATCCAAATAGAACGAGAATGAGGGATATTCCAAACCCTTCAACGATTCTTCAAGTTCCAAAGACTCTTCAGATTCGAAGAAGAATAAGAAGGGAAAGAATTGCACTTGCTGCAATAAATCGAATCATGAAGAATACACATGCATGAAGAAACATATCGATCTTATGGCACATGAACTTCAGTAGAACAACCTTGGAAGCTTCATTCCAGAGGGAGTCAAGAAGTAGAAGGAAGAAGATCATGCTCCTAATAAAGGTAATCATCATGCTCCGGTTGCAATTAATTCCTCATCTGATTCATGGATTATAGATTCTAGTGCATCCCATCATATGGAAGAAAAATATGAAGTTTTGTCTTCTTTGAGTCCATGCTCAAGACCCTGTATTCTCATGGGGGATGATACTCCAATAGAAGTAGCGGGAGAAGGGAGAGTGGAACTCCACAATGACAGTTTTGAGAATGTTCTGCATGTTCCAAATCTTTCTATGAATCTTCTCTCAATTTATCAGATCACTCAGAAAGGTAAAAAGGTTGAATTTACATCAAATTTAGTTTCAGTAATTGACATGCATGACAATTCCATCATTGCAATTGGTGAGGTGGATCACAATTCAAGGTTGTATAAATTCACTATTTTTTTCTGACGATGACTCCTCTATTCTACTTACATATAAGGAGAGTACTTTCCATGCACCTCCAGTGCAACATTCATATACTCTTATGCTTCCATCAGTTTCAGACATCAGAGATGATTCCATACACTCAGATTTTGTACATGGAAATAAGAAGGTAGTACATATAGATAAGAAGCTAGTGTTGAAGCTTCAGTAGATGCCCAAGAAGGCACAGATCACACTTCAAGTAGCAGACAACCTTGCAGGGAATCCATTGGATTCGAGGATGACTCGATCTCAACATGAGGAGACTTCTCATGTACTTTCATATTTAGAACTTGTGATGCCCATGCATTGTTATATGGTTCAATCTACTGATCCACAGAACTACAATAGGGTTATGGGAAATCCATTATGGAAAGTAGCCATGCAGAAGGCGTATGACTCACTCCTACAGAACTAGACTTGGAATCTAGTTATGTTAAGAACCAAATATCAATATAGCATAGAAAAACCTTAGAATAAGTACTCAATGACTTGAAAAAGAGAGAAACTCAGATAATAATCCTCTTCAAGGGGGGCAACATCCTTATGCCCACATAAATGTAAAATTACAAGATGATTCAAAATTAAAATGTCTCTTTGGTATATATAGGAGACTAGGAGGTATAATTACAACTAATGGCCTAAAGCCGACATAAATAAAATAACATTACTAATATAATATGCCCTAATTAAGGGGTAATGATCCACTATTTAGGGCTTAACATGCCCCTCCCCTTGAGACAAGTGTTTTCCGCAAGGCTTGAGTAACTCTGGATGCTTCTGTATAAAAGACTCATCTTCCCAAGTGGAATCTTCAGCCGATAGGTTCCTCCATTTAATGAGATATTCTGAAATGGATCTATTCCTCAGCTGGTGAATTCTTGTGTTAGTGATGGCTTCAGGATCCAATATGATTTTTCCTTCCTCATCAAGTTCTGGCAATATAGTTTGAACCGGGATCTTGTCGCCTATAACCTTCTTTAAGCATGAAACGTGGAAAACTGGGTGTACTCGTGAAGATGCAAACAACTCCAATTTGTATGACATAGTACCAATCTTTTGCAGCACCTTATAAGGGCCATAGTACTTTGGTGATAATTTATTATCCTTCTTGGCTTGCTTGAGGGACATATGTTTGTACGGTTGTAGTCTTAAAAACACCCAATCCCCTAATTCAAAACTTCTTTCACTACAATGTTGATCTGCTTGTTTTTTCATACGATTTTATGCCATGGTCATGTTGTCCTTTAATATTTGGAGAACTTGTTGTTGATGGTCAATGTGATCTTGTACTGCTTGAACCTTAGAATTTTCTTTTAGAGAAGAAGTGATGGAAGGAGGGTGGTATCCATAGAGTGCCATAAATGGTGTCATTTGTGTTGCAGTATGAAAGGAAATGTTATACCACCATTCTACCAGGGGTAACCATTTGAACCATTGTGTTTGTTTATCAGAGACGACGCAACGAAGGTAGCCTTCCAGACATTTGTTCACTATCTCAGTTTGTCCATCATATTGAGGATGATAGGATGAGCTATGAGCCAATTGAGTACCCAAACAAGAAAATAATTCTATCCAAAAATGTATGTCCAAGAAAATAATTCTGTCCAGTGAAGATGGGATTTCTATCACTTACAATAATATTTGGGCTACCATGTAGCTTTTGAACTGTCTCCATGAATGCAGTGGAAAATGTACTAGCTTTGAAGGGATGAGAGAGTGCACAAAAGTGTGCGTACTTGGTCAGTCCATCAATAATCACCATGATGACATTCTTTCCTTCAGACTTCGGTAACCCTTTGATGAAATCCATGGAAACCTCCTCCCAACGCTAACTTGGGATGGCTAATGGTTGTAAAACACCTGGGGTCTTAATTTTTTCCACCTTATTTTGTTGGAAAAGAAAACATTCCACCACAAACCTTTGAACATCATTTTTAAGGCCATCCCAAAAAAATTCCTTCTTGACCCTATGGTAGG
>ML834469.1:36446-49774 GCA_009831015.1 Picea engelmannii | reverse complement strand
GTTCATAGTTATATATCTTGATGATATCATTGTTTTTTCAAAAACAGATGAAGAAAATTTGCTCCACCTGAAAAGAGTCTTTGAAAAATGCAGGAAATTTGGAAATTCCCTCTACCCAAAGAAAACATTATTTGGCTTAGAAGAAGGAAAACGGCTAGGACATATCATCTCAAAGAATGGAATCAAAATTGATCCTAGAAAAATTGAAGCTATTCAAAAGATAGATCATCTTAGGAACATAAAAGAACTCCAATCTTTCATTGGCAAAATAATTTTTCTCGGTAGATTTATTCCCAATCTAGAAGAACTTATAAGAAATATAACAAACATGTTGAAGAAAGACACTAAAATAAAATGGACTATAGAAGAAAAAAAATCATTTGATCAAGTAAAACAAGCCTTAACAAAATCCCCTGTGTTGATCAACCCGGATTTCAAAAAAGATTTCCTCATTTTTTCATTTTCCTCCGAACATACTATTGTAGCAGTATTATTGCAGAAAAATAATGAAGGCCATGAACTGCCTATTGCTTTATTTAGTCAATCCTTAAGGGATGTTGGACTGAAATACAATATCATTGAAAATGAAGCACTCACTCTGGTAAAGGCAATAAAAGATTGTAGAGTCTACATTCTTCATTCACATATAATTGCTTATGTCCCAAACTCTGTGGTGAAAGACATTCTGACCCAAAATAGTCCTGATGGGAAAAGGGGTAAATGGATTTTTGTTGTCCTTGAATATGATATTGAAATCAAACCTACCAAACTCATTAAAGGTCATGGATTATCTAAATTAATGGTCAAATCTTATTTTTATGCTTTGGATATAAATTTTCTAGCTGCACTAGATGAACAAGAAGAGTAGACGAATCAACAAGTAACAGAGGCTTTTGCAACCTCTCCCTGGTATGAAGACTTGATTTTTGTCTTACATCATTTACAAGCTCCTCCTGGTTTGACCAATACTAAATCTAGGTTTCTTAAACTCAAAGCTATGAAATTTTGTATTTTATATGGCAATTTATATTGGAAGGATGCTGGAGAAATTTTACTAAATTGTTTACCGAAAGATGAGGTAGATAAAGTTATGCAGGAATTTCATGAAGGATATTGTGGTGGACACTTGAATTGGAAGACTACTACCAACAAAACCCTAAGAGATGGTTTTTACTGGCCAACCTTATCTGCAGATGTTCATAAGAAAGTTACCTCATGTCACAAATGCCAACTTTTTGAAGGAAAAATAAAACTGTTTCCTTTACCCTTGAAACCAATATCAGTTGAAACTCCTTTTCAACAGTGGAGTTTAGTTTCATTGGAGAAATCCATCCACCATCATCAGACCAACAAAAATGGATCCTTAAAACCATTGACTATTTTACCAAATGGATTGAAGTTGTACCTACAAGGCAAGCTACTGATGTTGTGATTATTAAATTTTTAGAAACTAATATTCTTTCAATATTTGGATGTCCCAGGAAGATCATCACTGATAATGAAACAACATCCAAATCAAAGAAGATGGTAGAGTTTTGCAGCAAATATCAAATTACTTTAGGACACTCTACTGCCTATTACCCTTAAGGGAATGGATTAGCAGAGTCTTCCAACAAAAGTCTGGTTAATATCATAAAAAAGTTGTTGCAAGATAACAAGAAGTCATGGCACAACAAGTTGGTCAATGCATTATGGGCTGACAAACTTACTACTAAGAGAATTGGTTTATGGAATGGATGTTGTTTTTCCCACTTCTTTAGGTGTCACTGTTATGAAAATACTGCAGGAAGTACAAGCATAACCTAATGACATACATAGGAGAATAAATCAAACCATACAACTGCAACAATCTAGAAAAGAAGTTTACAATAAAAGTCAAGTGATCCAGGAGAACATTAAGAAGATCTATGATAAAATAACCAAGGCTGATGATTCCCAGATAAGAGACAAAGTGTTGAAATGGGATTCAAGGAAAGAAGAGAAAGGTAAGCATGGAAAATTTGAGAATTTATGGAAAGGTCCTTACATAATCCATGCTTACAAAGGAAATAATGCATTCTTAATTAAGGATATGGATGGAGCAGATTTGTCAGGTGGACCTGTCTATGTCAGAATTCTCAAGCACTAGTTTTCTCTTGATTAGAAGCATTTTTTAGTTAATATCATTGTAAATACCATTTTATTTTCTATTGTCATGAGTGGGTGAATCATATTAGAAGTTGAAGCCCGAAGAGAAGGCCCTAAGATCCCAATCATTTGTCACCATGTTTACAACTACAATAAAACAAATCAGTTGCAGAAAGTACTGGAGAAGATATTTCAAGGAAACCGGTCACTGGTTGATTCCTGTGACCCTCATTATACCATTGATTCCCTCAAAATACATTAAAACTAGAAAGGGCAGCAAATCCATAAATGTTGACTATATCAGCTAGTTCGTAGCGGATTTTGTAGCATATTTCGTAGCGAACTACAATTTTGTGTCTGACTAGCTGATTTCGTAGCGAATGTGCAGCTCTGTATGTGAAAACGATTTCACAACACTTTTCGTAGAGAATCTATAGCTCTATCTGTGTGGATGATTTTGTAGCGCCAGGTGCTACAAAATGTTCTATAGCTTTCTGTGTAATGCAATTTGATCCCAAAAAACCCAAAAATCTTAGCAGAAGGTGTATAAGCCTGTAGATGCCTCCAATAGGTATAATTATGACACTTCCCACAAAAATTCAAGATGCAAAGATAATCCATATGAAAAATGGGGTCTTCCATCCTTTCCACTTCATCTCCTTAATATGGCACTTCTTCTTGTTTTAGCTTGAGCTAGTACATTAATATTTCTCTAGGCTAAATCATCCTTGAAGGGTTACAACTCCTCTTTAAGCTTTATGTTCTAAGACTGTAAGTCTCTGTTCTTCTCGTACAAGTTTCTAAGCTTCCTATGAAGGGGCATAAATATCCTTGCTGTGACTAGCTCAAGAGTTTCATTATACATATCCATGAGCTCCTTCATCTTTCTCCTCTCAGCCACTCCTTCTCCTTCAAGTGGAAAATTTCCTTTCTTGCATCTATGATTTGTCTGATCAACCTCTTGAAGGTGGGGTTATCAGGGAGAGTGCTAATGTATATGATTTCAACAGGCGTCTCAACATTTTCACCTTTACCCTTATCTTTATTCTTGGCAAGAGCTTTGGTTGTGACTTCTTGTTCAACAATTTCCTTATGGTCTAATGACCTGGTGAAGGGCCTCCTAGCTCTAGTATCAACTGTTGTAGTAGGTGATGGAAAGTGTAACTTTCTCCCCTTTTTGGCTATGGTTTTAGCCGAGGGAACTTCTTCTAGTTCAGGTGCAGGCCGAGGTGAAAGTTCCCTTTGTGAAGAGTGATGGGCTCCCCCTTCTTCTTCTTCAACTTCTTTAGGAACCTCTTTATCTTTGGAAATATGTTTTCCCTTTCTCTTTTTTCTTGTTTCTGTGTGGGAAACACTATCAATTGGAAAAGGGACTTGTATCTTGGATTAAGGAGTAGGGACTACATTTAATTGCAGATTTACAGAAACAATGAATTGTTACCAATCTATGTTTCTTTTCTTCAATTCCCCCATAACAAGAATCCTAATCAACCCTGAGTGGAAAAAACTGGTGTCCACAGCCTTAGACTTGGCCTGGACCCTATCAACCATTTTTTCCATACTCCTAAACATATAGAAAGGGATGTTCATTAAGTCCTTTCCTGTGAAGTGCAGGAAATGCCTAATGTGATACTGGTAGATCATATTGAATCTGCCCTCACAGGTAAAATATCTCTAGATGACGTTCAACAAATTTTCAAATGCCTCAACTAAGTGGTTCCTAGGAACTCCCTTAGGTAGTTTATCCCCCTAATGTTCTGGTTTGAGGAACTATTTAGAAAAGGCTGCATTAAGAGTCATAGATTTGAACCACCTTTCACCAGTGCTGGGTATCTCAGTGGCTGCTACAATGGTGGCCTCAGATACTTCTAGTTCAAGGGTTACCAATTTGGTTTTAGTGCCATCAAATTTTAAGGCAAACTCCCTGGCTACCTCAGGGTGTCCCCTCTGCATATTCTGACAGAAATTTAGGCAACAAATCCTCTTGAAGACTTCTCTGATCAGAGGTTCAACATCAAACATGTGCATATCAGAAGGTTTAGTCCTAAATACATTCCCACCCTTGTGAGACTTGATATGTTGAGGTGTATCCATTTGTTATAAATAAGAGACAAAACACCACAATGATCTGAGAGGTATGGGAGGCCAAACAAGGACATAGGTCTTTAGGGTTTGAATGATGATCTTTGTTTTTTAAACTGGATTCTTTAAGGCTTTAGGGTTTTCCTTCAATTTGACTTTGAGCTAATGAAAAAGAAATACGATGGCTTAAGAAAGAAGAATAAAACCCCTTCAGAGAAAATATATGCAAGGAGGCAACACTGTCAAGGGTTTTAAGCTAACATTAAACCACCATGTAGGGTCATCATCATTTTAATAGAAATACTCCTAAACTTTTCAACGTAAACATATTTTTAATGGGACATATCAAATGACATTGTAAAGGAAAAGAGTCGATGTAGGCTATGTGGGAAGAGGATGATGATACTGAGTTGATGCACAGTTCACAACACTGGAACAAGGGATCTGTAGCACAATTTGTAGCAGTTTCTGTAGCGTAGACAACAAGGGCCAAGTAGTAAATATGCACGATATCTCTGATAGCAAGGTTTGTTCAATTGCAGTGGAAGAGGTAGAAAATACTACAGATAGATAAGAATTCAGTGATAGTAGAGGTAAAGGGGTCTGTAGGTAAAGGGGACTTCAATTCGTGATGCCAGGTGCTACGAAAATTTAGCAGAGCCTTGTATGACCTTCAATCGAGCTCAGTTGACTTAAGGAGTACTTGGAGACTGTGGCTTGAATGTAGATGAGCTTCAGAAAGAATGAAGCTGCCTGCAACCATCCTAATCTTCAATTCACCTCTGTCATCCAGTCTGTAGGATAATCCACAACGTCTATATGGACTAGGAGTTTTTTCAACGTCGAGCTAGGAGCATAATTCAAACTTTGATAAAACAGTTAGAAAGATTTAATGACAAAATCTCAATTATTCCCTTTTAAAACATGGATGCTGAAAACAATGAGGTTGACATGACACCAGCTTCATAAATGCAATAATGATAAAGAGGAAGGGTGTACTCAAGATGCTCTACGAAAACTTCTGATGAGTTGGTAGCGTACTAGAAGGAAATTGATTTGACTCCCTAACAGGTAAAGGGACAGAGAGGAGGGGTTCAAGCGCATAGTGGAGGTAGTGACATGTCAGACTAGTGGTGGTATGGGGATGATAGTGATATTTGTCTAATAATGTGATGAACCAAGGGTATAAACCATAGGAAATTAACCAGGGGTATAAACCATAGGTGTAGGTCAAATGTATGGGCCAACCTCTAATCTTTACTTTATTTTGAGCTAACCTAAGAAAATGATAAGGAGAAAATCAAAAGCAAACTTAAAAAGACGAATGGATAAAAAATTAAAAAACCTAAGGAGAAATTTGACTCATGACAACTTCATGTGATAACATTGGCTCCACAGGGGATGGCATGCTCCCTGTGAGCTACCAATAACAAGTATCTTAAGGTTCTTATCCTAGGGCTATGGGGTCATTTATTCAAACAAGAAGAAAAAAAAAGTGATATTTACAATGGAGGGACAACCACTCATGGCTCAAGAAAAATACTTCTTCAGAAAGTGCCCATTAACAGGGCCACCAAAAACTTCAGAATCCTCCAAGTTATTTTATTTATAAGTATTATTTGAAAACACCTCAAAAATATTGAAAGGACCAATCCACAAGGTTTCAAATTTACCATGTTTTCCTTTGTCTTTATTGGGTGCATCCCACTTGAGCACTATATCTCCCAGCTAGAAATATTCTTTACTTACCTTGCTATCAAAATCTTGCTTGATCTTCTGCTGATGGTCCTGTGCTTTGTCAAGGAGTTTCTCCCTAGCTTTTTGTACTTCTACCAACTGTTGTATCCTCCTGAACATATCATCAGGTTCTCCTTGGTGATCCTGAAGGAACTTTTCCACAAGCAAGGAAAGATGTGTAGGAAAGACAACTTCAATCCCATATACAACCTGAAAAGGGGAAATACCAAGTGACCTCTTTGTTGTAACTCTATCAACCCATAAGGAAAATTTCAGCTTTGAGTCCCATGCTTTCTTGTTGTCTTCCAACAACTTCTTGATGATATTGACAAGGCTCTTGTTAGAAGACTCTGTTAAACCATTTCCTTGGGGGTAATAAGGAGTAGAATGGAATAATGAAATCCCATAATTCTCACAAAACTTGATTAGTGGTTCATCTTTGAAAGAGGAAACATTATCAGTAACAATCTTGCTTGGACAACCAAATCTTGACATGATATCCTCAAGAAAACTAATGATTACCTTGTGGGAAACACTCCTTGTAGGAATGGATTCTATCCACTTGGTGAAATAATCATTTGCAGTCAAAATCCACCTGTTTTGACCACTTGAAGTTGGATGAATTTCTCCAATGAAGTCAAGTCCCCACTGCTAAAAAGGGACAGAAACCACCATAGGCTTCAAAGGAAAATATTTGAGTTGTTGCTTTCCAGAAACATTTTGACATTTGTCACAAGCTCTAATCTTTGCACAAACATCAGTAAAAAGTCTAGGCCAAAAATACCCATCTCTGAGGATCTTATAAGTTGTGGTTCTCCAAAAGTGATGACCCCCACACAAGCTGTCTTGAAAATCGGTCATGGCCTTTTGGGCCTCATGTGGATATAAACATCTCAAAAGAACTCCTAGAGGATGTTTCCAATACAATATGTGATCAATGAGACAATATCCATTTACCTTCAACTTCAAATCTCTTACCTTGTTTTTCTCCAAACCATCAGGAGGCTGCAACTTTTGCAGTAAATAAATGATGTCTTTATACCAAGTGCATTCTGCCAAGTTGGGGCTGATATGAGAGATTTTGTCAGCAAAACCAGCTTGCTGATTTTATGAGTTTAGGTTCATGAAATTAACCCCCAGTGCTTTGCAATTTGATTCAGCCGACAACCTAGCTAAACCTCGACCTTTCACCAACTTAGTGGGCTTTATTTCAAAGTCAAATTCCAGAATTTTGGAAATCCATTTGCTCCTCTTTCCATCTATGTCAGGATGGATAAGTATTTCTTTCACAGAGGTTGATGGAACATAGGAAATAATCTTGGAATGCAGAATGTATACTCTAAAATATTTTAGGGCTTTAACCAAAGAATAAGCCTACTTTTCCATGATATCATACCTCATCTCTGCATCCCTCAATTTTTTGCTAAAAAGGGAAATAGGATGCTCTAAACCCTCTGTATTTTTCTGAAGGACGACAACAACCAATGTGTCATATGAGGCAAAAGAGAATATCATAAACTCCTTGGAATAATCAGGGCTGATGAGCACATGTGCTTCAGTCAAGGCTTGTTTTATTTGGTCAAAAGAATCTGGAGATTCAGTAGTGTAGATTTTAACCTTGTACAATATTTACTGCAAACAAATTTTTAGTAAAATAACAAAAAAGATACAATGGGAAATACAAACATTACACAGATATTTTCCCCCTGGAAACCCAAGCCGGGAAAACCATCATATTCTATATTCATTCATAGTGATACATTGTTTACAATACAATATACATATAAGAGCCAACAACATCCAAAACCCTAACCCAATGAATTGGATTAGTAAACAACCCTAATTCCTTAACTAGAAATAGAAAACCATCGGCAAAAACTATGTGCTGAAAAACTGTCCAACAATGGACACGAAAATCGAGGCAACATGAAAAATGAGGAAAAAATGCGACATGTTTGCTAAGGAAAAAACATTTCTTGGGGGCGTTGCCCCTGCACCCACCTGCGTGCCTAGTGAAACACAAAATCTACAACTCGTGCAAAGAATATAACACATACCCAACATTCTCCCACTTGTTGTTTTCTTTGCATACATAGGGTTACAGGGTTACATAGTCAACAATCTAGGGAAACAATGCCCATGGATCCTCTACACCAGGAGAACTTCTCAGTGCTCACATATTTTGTTAATGAATCTACAACATTCTTTAAAGTGCCAACCTTCATCAACAATACTTTCTTTTCTTCAACCATGTCTCTCACAAGGTGATATTGAATATCAATATGCTTTGTATTTGAATTATAAGCTGGGTTCTTCGGCAGAAAAATTGCATTCTGACTGTCACAATCTATCCTTACAGCTTGTTGTACCAAACCAATACCTAAACACAATATTTGTAACCATACTTCTTCATTACTTGCATGAATGGATGCCATGTATTCAACTTCTTTAGTTGAAAGTGCCACTACAACCTGTCTTTCACTCATCCAACTTATTGCTCCTCCAAACAGGTTAAACACATACCTAGTTGTAGATCTCCTACAATCCAGATATCCAACCCAGTCAGCATCTACAAATCCATGTATATCCGACACTCTGTCCAATCCCAGTCTTCCTTGGTAGCACAATCCATAGCTAGCAGTGCCACGCAAATACCTGAAAACCCTTTTTATTATTGTCCAATGCTCCTTCCATGGTTTTGACATATACCTGCTCAAAAATCCCACTGCATGTGCAATGTTTGGTCTAGTACAAACCATTGCATACATCAAACTGCCAACTGCACTCGCATATGGAACACGAGACATGTCATCCTCCTCTTCCTGTGTCTTGGGACACTGATCCGCAGATAAATTTACACCAACAAGAATAGGAACCTTGATCGGTTTACATTCCTGCATATTAAACCTTTGCAATATTGTTTCGACATATTTTCTCTTATTTAACCAGAGTTTCCTCTTTTTCCGATGTCTTTTAATTTCCATGCCCAAAATGAAATTTGAAGCACCGATATCCTTCATGTCAAATTTACAGGACAACTGAGTATTTACATCCTGAATAATCTCAATGTTGTTCCCTATCAACAACATGTCATCCACATACAAGACTAAATAAATCAAATGATCACCAATTAATTTAAAATACACACAATGATCCTCTTTGCTTCTTGTGAAGCCAAGTCCCAACATATAAGTATCAAATTTTTGATACCATATCCTTGGTGATTGTTTTAAACCATACAAAGACTTTTTCAGCTTGCATACCAACTCCTTCTTTCCCTTCACAACAAATCCTTCTGGCTGCTTCATATAGATTTCTTCTTCTAGATCCCCATGTTGGAATGTTGTCTTCACATACATCTGTTCTACTTCAAAATCAAATGCAACATCTTTTAAAAATTTAATTAAAAGGTACCTAGGCAAGTGTTTCTCATCCCTAGGTGCCTAAGGGGTGAGAAAGTGCCTAATGTGGACCCTAGTCATTTAATTTGTGAGATACAAATTAAAAGGTGAATTTATGACTTAAGTGAAGGGGTGAGTGAAGAGACACTCAATCTCAACCACCCATCTAATCCAATCTCAACCGTTGGATGTGAAACTCCTCACCTACCACCATGAGGTCGATTAGGGTAGGAGGGTGCACCCTCTTTTGGGTTGTTCATTCATTTTTGAGAGAGAGCAAGAGAGAGAGAATTTTTGATCTTGAGAAGAGGCTATTTTTGTAGAGCTAGGGCATGCATCCCAAGGTAGCTATCTAGCATAGAAATCGAGGCTGCAAGTACAACATTGAAAGAATACCATACTGTATGGATTGAGTAGGCCATACAACAAGTAGAGTAGGCACATAAATAGAGGGAAGGTACAGTCCAACAGAGAAGTCGTACTGCACGGATTTTTGAATTCTGTACAACAGGAAAAAAGACACGAAAACTGAGGCAGAAAAGTATAGTCCGTACTGTACGGATTCCATACAGTCCGTACGACTGTTATTCAGGCACATAAATTGAGGTGAAGGTTCTGTGTTGTTTTCTGGAAGTTTTGGCATGTTTCCCAAGGCAACAACCGTACAAAATTTATTGCACTATTTTGGGCTGAGACTGTTGGCACAAATTTCTAGGTGACTGTACAACATTTTGGAGGCACAAAAATCAAGGAGCAAACCAGTAATTAATTGCAGAAAATTATGGAAAGAGTTTTGAGGAGTTTCGCTCATTTTCCTGTGTGAAGACTTGGCATAGTTATCGAGATAAGTTTCTCATTTAAATTTCTGAAAATGAACATGCTATAACAAAATTTCTCTGAAGCTCCTAAATAATAAAAATCTCCCTCTCTAACTGGTTTTCCCCTTGTGGGTTTTTCCAGGGTCATTGTTAGACTAAAAATATCTGTGTTAATAATTTTCTAAGTTTATGTGCTGCTGATATTTTATTTCTACATTATAAACGATGTTCATAATCCTCATGTTTCAGTTCTAAAATTATTTTCTGTTGTGTTTAATTGGCTGATATAAATTATGGGTTTGGGCATTAAACTTTGGATGAAAAATCAACGAGATTGAAATTGGGTTGGGGTCTGAAATTTTACATGGTATCAGAGTTGAGTTAAGAGAAGCAGAGATATTTCAGCAAGCCAAAAAGTTGGGACAATAGTCACTTCACAGGGAAAGTTTTTGAATTTTTCATTTTCAGCAGAAAGGGGTCAATGGCTACAGGTTTGAGAGTTGAGGACAAACTTGATGGGGCAACAAATTTTGGTGCTTGGAAGGAGAGGATGATCTTGTTGTTGCAAGAAAATGAGTTATGGGACATTGTGCAAAATACCGCAACTCATCCTGTGGTGGTACCTACTGATGCTACTCTTCTTGCAGTTTACACTAAGAAGAGTATCAAGGCTAAGAGGATTATTCTTGATGCCATCAAGGACCATTTGATTCCTCACTTGACGGGGAAGACAAATGCCTATGAGATGTGGGAGTCTTTGACTAAATTGTACTAGAGTACAAATGAGAATAGAAAAATGGTTTTGAGGGAAAAACTAAAGAGCATAAAAATGACCAAGGCTAAAAATGTGGTCACATACCTTACTAGACTGACATAGGTGAGAGATGAGATTGGAGCTATGGGGGAAGCCATAGTTGACAATGAGCTTGTGATAACAACATTGAATGGAGTTTCCAAACAATGGGTTGTTTTTGTGGAGGGCATTGTTGCTAGGGTTAAGCTTCCAAACTTTGAACGTCTTTGGGATTATTTTGTTCAGAAGGAGACCCGAAGAGGTTATGTACATGGAAATTCATCTACAGGTCATGAGGAGGAGAATGTGGCTCCTGTTTCCAACAACAAGAAGAAGTTCAAGAAGGGTCCTAAGGGTGGTAACAAACCCAAGGGTGAAGGGAAGAAAGACATGAGAAAATTCAGGTGCTTTGCATGCCACAAGTTTGGGCACTATGCAGGTCAGTGTCCTAACAAGAAGAAGAAACAAACAACAACTTCAACAATGGTGGAAGAGTTTTACACCAAGTTTAACAAGGAGTTTTCCTTGGTTGTGTGTCTATCCACAAGGACCACTCATTCAGATATGTGGTATATTGACAGTGGCACCTCTCGCCATATGATAGGGGTTCGTGACCACTTGACAGACCTCACATAGATTGGAGATGTTGAGGTAGTGCTTGGAGTTGAGTAGGTGGTCAATGCATTTGGTTGTGTGGTTGTATCATTTCAGAGGGAGTTTTTGCCTTCCATGTCTTTGACAGAGGTTATATATGTTCCGGGGTTGAAGAAGAACTTAGTATTAGTTTCTTCTATTGAGGAGAGGGGCTATGAGGTCTTGTTTGGTGATGGGCAGGTGATCCTTTTCCCCAAGGGGTCTAGCATCACTTCGGCCAAAGTGATTGGGACTAGACATGAGAAGCTATACAAGCTTATGTTACAGCCAACGAGAGCATTGATTCATACTACTAGTAGCAGTGACCTATGTGAGCTATGACACAGGAGGATGGCACATTTGCACCATGGGGCTTTGAGAGTTCTGAGGGAGATGGTGACAGGAGTTCCATATTTCAGTTCAGAGCACCATGAGTTGTGCAAGGGGTGTGCTTTGGGAAAGTACACCAAGACTACTTTTCCGAGTAGTGACAGTAGAGAAGCAGGGATTCTTAATCTATGTGGCCCGATGTCTTCGACATCATTGACTAGTTTTCTATACTATGTTGTATTCATTGATGACTTCTCATGGAAGCCTTGCATTATCTTCATGAAGACCAAAGGACAGGTTTTCATTTGGTTCCAAGAGTTCAAGCTCTTGTGGAGAACCAGACAGGGAACAAAATCAGAGTTTTGAGGACAAACAATGGGGGTGAGTATACCTCCAAGGAGTTCATGGAATTTTTTGCAAGAGAGGGTATCAAGAGAGAGTTGAGGGCATCAAAAGAGAGTTGACTGCTCTTTACTGTTATAAAAATAGGACCGCGGAGCAATAAAATAAAACAATTTCAGAAACAAAACACAGAAGACACACAATACAAGAGAGACACAGATTTACGTGGTTCACCCAGTGTGGGCTACGTCCACCAGAGAAATTGCCTGGTCCTTTCTTTATTATTATCCAGCAAAATGAAGGGATACAACCTACAGCAAAACCCGTTGTAACTTCCTCTTCTTTCTCTCACAGTATCCTCTCTCAGAATACAATACTCACCACAATCCATAGCCGCAATACATTTCCCTCATAAAAGAGGGTTTCCTTCTAGGGAAAAAAACCCTAACATAATCTCTACCATTAGATCTACGACCTTATAATCAACGGTCCAGACTTACAATGAAATTAAAATATACTTTTACAAGGCAATTTTTGCTTCGGGGGCTTCGCCCCGAAACCCCCATCAGGGGACGCTACCCCCAAACCCCTGCTGGGGGCCTGCTTGCCCCCAGACCCCCCAGCCAGGGGGATAGCCCCCCCAGCCGGGGGGATAGCCCCCCCAGACCCCATAGAGGGGGTACCCCCCCTCTGCACTCCCCTGCATGGAAGAGTGTACATACTTATGGGGTGTAAATACTTTATGGGGTATAAACACGGTTGAAAGCAAGGACCTCTGAATCAGGAAGATAATCAGGCTCCACAACCAACAATTTCCCACTTGGAGACTGATCTCAACAACTCCACCACTGCTATATATGCTGGACTCTGAACCTTCTTGGACCTGGCAAATTTCTCATCTTCATTTTCATTCTTGAAGACCAACTGAAACTGAGCAGGAACTCAGTTTCTCCCTGGTTACTCCCTTTGTTAACATGTCTGCAGGATTCTGGCTAGTGTGTATCTTTTCCAGCTTCAATTGTCCATCTTTCAAGGTGGATCGTATGAAGTGGTACCTCAACTGTA
>ML834469.1:6793-27731 GCA_009831015.1 Picea engelmannii | reverse complement strand
TATTGTATTTGGAGCGGTAGCTCAATAGGAGGATGCCCCCTCGAAGAGGCAAGTGAACAGGAGAGGATCCCTTCCATAATAGGATCCATTGTATGGTGTTACCCTACCTCAAGGGTTTGGTAATAATAAAGTGTGGTTTCTTCTATCTTTCTTTGTAGATCTATTGTGTATTCAGTCTTTGGTTCTTAACAGATCCTCTCATTCTCTTTCTATATGTGGATGATCTTTTCATTACAGGGGTAGAGAGACTCATCAAAAACTGCAAGGAGAGCCTTGCTTCAGAATTCGAGATGACTGATATGAGACTGATGCATTACTTTTTGGGATTGAAGGTTTGGCAGGAGTCTGGACACATCTTCCTGGGACAGGGGAAGTATGTGTGTGAAATTATGAGAAGATTTCATATGGAGGATTGTAGGCCCATGACCACTCCTATGATTACCAACTAGAAGAAGCTTCATGCATATGAGTCAGAGTTGGTGGATTCCACTTTGTATCGTCAGTTGATCGGGTCATTGATGTATTTGGTCAATACCATGCCAGATATCTTTTTTTCTATCAACACTCTCAGTTAGTTCATGGTGGAGCCTAGGAGAGTGCACTGGGTGGAAACAAAACATGTGCTCAGGTATCTTTGTGGTACAGTAGATTATGGTCTGGACTATCAGAGAGGAGATGGAGTTCATCTGGTTGGCTATACAGATTCAGATTGGGAAAGATGTGTCAGTGTCAGGAAGAGTAATTCAGGGTGTTGTTTCGGATTGGGCTCAACAGTTGTGTCTTGGTTCATTCGGAAGTAAACGTCAGTGGCTTTGATTTCTATAGAGGCTGAGTATATGGCGGCCAATCAAGTCAGCTGTGAGGCCCTTTGTCTTCACAAGTTGCTAGTGGGATTGTTCGGTGTGCAGTTGAGGCCTACCATGATTTACTATGATAATCATGGTTGCATTAAACTCTCAGAGAATCCAGTTTTTCATGATCAATCTAAGCATATAGAGTTTTATTATCACTTCATCCGTGACTATGTTTAGAGAGGAGCTGTGGAGCTATAGTACATATCTACAGAGGAGCAGGTTGCAGACATACTCACCAAGGCATTGACCAGAGGCAAGTTTGCATTTTTCAGGGACAAGTTTGGAGTGGTGAGTAACAGTTTCCTCGTTAAGAGGGAGTGTTAAAAATTTAATTAAAAGGTACCTAGGTAAGTGCTTCTCATCCCTAGGAACCTAAGGGGTGATAAAGTGCCTAATGTGGACCCTAGTCATTTAATTTGTGAGATACAAATAAAAAGGTGACTTTATGATTTAAGTGAGGGGGTGAGTGAAGAGACACTCAATATCAACCACCCATCTAATCCAATCTCAACCATTAGATGTGAAACTCCTCACCTACCACCATGAGTTCGATTAGGGTAGTAGGGAACACCCTTTTTTGGGTTGTTCATTCATTTTTGAGAGAGAGAAAGAGAGAGAGAATTTTTGAGCTTGAGAAGAGGCCATTTTTGCAGAGCTAGGGTACACATCCCAAGGCAGCTATCTAGCATAGAAATAGAGGCAACAAGCACAACATTAAAAGCAGGCCATACTGTACAGATTGAGCAGGTCGTACAACAAGTAGAGAAGGCATAGAAATCGAGGGAAGGTACAGTCCAGCAGAGACGCCGTACTATACAGATTTTTGAATTCTGTACATCAGGGAAAAAAGGCACGAAAACAGAGGTATAAAAGTACAGTCTGTACGACTATTATTCAAGCACAAAAATCGAGGTGAAGGTTTTGTGTTGTTTTTTGGAAGTTTTTACATGTTTCCCAAGGTGGTCGTACATCATTTATTGCACTGTTTTGGGATGAGACTGTTGGCATGGATTTCTAGGTGACCATACAACATTTTGGAGGCATAGAAATCAAGGAGCAGACCTGTAATTAATTGCAGAAAATTTTGGAAAGAGTTTTGTGGAGTTTCACTCATTTTCCTGTGTGAAGACTTGGCGCAGTTATCAAGATAAGTTTGTAATTTAAATTTATGAAGATGAACATGTTGTAACAGAATTTATCTGAAGCTCCTAAATAATAAAATCTCCCTCTCTCACTGGTTTTCCCCTTGTGGGTTTTTCCAGGGTCATTGTTAGACCAAAAATATGTGTTAATAATTTTATGAGTTTATGTGTTGCTGATATTTTATTTCTTCATTATAAACGATGTTCATAATCCTCATGTTTCAGTTTTGAAATTGTTTTCTGTTGTGTTTAATTGGTTGATATAAATTCTATCTTTGGGCATTAAACTTTGGTTGAAAAATCCGCGAGACTGAAACTGGGTTGGGGTCTGAAATTTTACAGCATCAACATATAACATAAATCTTATAGAGGTTAACTTGGCAACAGGAGAAAAAATCTCACCAAAATCAATTCCCTCAACCCGGGAATAACCCCTTGCTAGTAACCAAGCATTGTATTTTCTCTACTTTGCCTTATGCATTCAACTTCTTTTTAAATACCCATTTTCTACCAATGGGATTTCTTCCAGTCGACAACTCCACTAGATCCCAAGCCTCATTCTTATCTAAGGCTGTCATTTCTTTGTCCCTGGCCTTTTTCCAGATATTTCCATCCTATGAATCCACTGCCTCCCTGACAGTTCTAGGATCATCATCAGTAATAGACAAAGAAAAATTTGAACAGAAATCAGATGGAGTATACATTTCCGGTATCCTTCTTTCTCGAACCGATCTCCTCAACACTGGAGTATGAGGATCTTTTTCTTTTGATTCATGTTCTTCTATAGAGTTTGATTCATCATCCTTTAAATCAAACTATATTTTCTCTGGTTCTTCCTTACTTGGTAGGACTTCTTGTGTAACAACATCCTTCATTTCTCTAAATACCACATCTCGGCTATACACTACCTTCTTTTTTTATGGGTTCCAAATCTTATAACCTTTGAGACCATCTTCATATCCAATAAATATACAATTTTCCACCTTCTTATCCAACTTACTCATTTTTTCCTTTGGAACATGAACATATGCATCACCACCAAATACCTTGAGATGTGTGAGAGAAGGTTCCTTACCAGTCTATACCTCTTGTGGAGTCTTGTCATCCAACATTGATGAGGGTGATCTATTGACCAGGTAACATGTAGTACCCACTGCCTCTACCCATAATTCTTTCCCTAACCCGACACCACTGATCATGCACCTTTCTTTGTCCAACAACGTCATGTTCATCCTTTCTGAAAATCCATTTTGTTGAGGTGTATATGGAGTAGTCTTATTCCTTTCTATACCACACCTCTTACATAATTATTCAAATTCACTCTCGCATAACTCTCCACCATTATCTATCCTCAACACCTTAATTCTTTTCTTTGTTTGATTCTCAACAAGAGCCTTAAAATATTTAAACATGTCAAATACTTCATATTTCTTCCTGATGAAATATATCCAAGTATTCCTCGAGAATTCATCTATAAATGAGACATATTACATAGATTTTCGGAATGATGGGACCGACACAAGTCCAAAAAAATCACCGTGAACTAGCTATAAAATTCCTTCTTCCCTCGTTGCACACGAGGGGAATCTTACCCGATTCTGCTTCCCATATAGACAATGTTCACAAAAATCAAAATTCATAGAGCATTTAGACATACCTTCAACCATACCTTTACCATGTAGTAGTCGAAGACCCTTCTCTCCGATATGCCCCAATATTTGATGCCACAGTATAACCTTTTATCCAGAGACTGTAGGAGTTATTTCTTCTTCAACTCCAATATCAGGAACAATGGAACTATTGCACCCATCACTAATAATGCTTCCTTGCAACTTATACAGAGTTCCAAACCGAACTCCCTTCAGCAACACCATTGATCCTTGAACCATCCTGCAGGTTTCCTTTTCAAATATTGTTTTTACCCCTGCATCGTCCATTTTGCCTACAAAAATCAAATTTCTGGCCAAAACTGGGATGTGCAGTACACCAGGAAGTATTCTAATCCTTCCATCTATGAGCCTCAACTTGATTTTTCCTCATCCTATGATTCTGGTTGTCAAATCATCACCTAAGAAAACATTACCTCTATCATAACTTTCATATTCACAGAACCAATCCCTGTGGGGATTCATATGAAAGGATGCACCATAGTCAACCAACCATGCCTCATGATCTACATGTGTCCTTGAAGAAGCCAAGTACACATCCCCTCCTTCTTCCTTGGAGGTATTTTCTTTTGTAGAAGGATATTATTCAGATCCCTTTTTTTTCTCAAATTTGGATCTACATTGCTTCTTGTAGTGCCCTTCTTTTTCACATCTCCAACATACCTTTATAAACTTTTCGGGAAATTTATATCTACCCTTAGACTTAGATCTCCCACTTGAAAACTTAGATCTATTTCTTTCCTAGGAACGTCCTCTTGCAAATAATGTATCTATGCTCTGTCCTTCCATATTCTTCTGTCTCATCTCCTTCAACAACAAGGATGATACCACTTCATCAAAATTCAAGGCAGTTGTATTACTACCTATGGCCACAACTTGACTATCCCACGAGTCTGGTAAAGAACACAATAAACTGATACATTTATCTTCATCTGGAATTTTAATCTCAACAGATACTAACTGACTTACCACCGTATTGAAGGCATTCAAATGATCTGCCACCAGGTCTCCATCTTTCATCCTCAGGTTATACAACTTCTTTCTCAGGAATAGTTTATTCACTAGGGACTTACAATGATACAACTTCCCCAAATTATCCCATAAATCCTTGGCTATAGCTTTCTATGACACATTTAGTAATACTGAATCTAAGAGACACAGTTAGATTGTTCTCTTCATTTTTCGATCCAAAATTTTCCATTCATGTGTTGAAGTTCCTGTAAGTGCAGTACCTGGATCTACCGAGATCCACTGATCTCTATCCACCAACAGATATTCCATCTTGAGCTTCCATAGCTCAAAATGTTTTTGATTAAATTTCTTGATCTCCATTTTTGAATTGCTCGCCATTTCTTTTCACCTGAAAAAATCAATACCATAGATATCCCACTGTAACAAGGCTTATCACAGTCCCGAGCCAAACCCTTGACCACAAAGGCATCCGCCTGAAGCCAAAAAAGCTCTGATACCAAATGTAGATTTTAACCTTGTACAATATTTACTGCAAACAGATTTTCAGTGAAAGAGTAGAAAAGATACAATGGAAAATACAAACATTACACAAATATTTTTCCCCTGGAAACACAAACCGGGAAAACCAACATATTCTATATTCATTCATAGTGATACATTGTTTACAATACAATATACATATAGGATCCAGTAGCATCCAAAACCCTAACCCAATGACCTGGATTAGTCAACAACCCTAATTCCTTAACCGAAAATAGAAAACCATCGGAAAAAACTGTGTCGAAAAACCGCCCAACAATGGACACGAAAATCGAAGGAACACGAAAAACAAGGAAAAAATCCAACACGTTTGTCGAGGCAAAAAAAAATCTCGGGAGCACTTCCCCTGCACCCACCCTCAAACCCCCTTGCACACCTGACGCAACACAGACACTACAACACATCCAAAGAATATAAAACATACCCAATAAGTAGTCCATTTCACCTAATTTCCTTTCCTAAGCATAGATGTGATGTACTTAACCAATTCAACAAAGTTAGAGATGAATCTTCTCAGAAAATTGATTTTACCCAAGAAAGACTGAACTTCTTTCTTGGATCCAGGAAGAGATAAAGTCTGGATGGCCTCTACTATGCTTGGATCAATTCTTACCCCTTCTGTTGATACAATGTGTCCCAATAACTTGCCTTCCTTCATAGCAAACAAATACTTCTTCATATTGAGAGAGAGACCAAAGTTTCTGCACTTCAAGAAGACCTTTTTGAAATGATGATAATGTTCCTTATCAGATTTTGATAGCATTGTAATTTCATCTAGATAGATGACCATAAATTTGTCCTTCTCCCCAATAAAGGAAATATCCAATGCTCGTTGAATGGTTGCTCTTGCATTCATTATTCCAAAGGGCATTTTAGCATACATGAATGTGCCCCAAGGAGTAGTGTAGGTTGTCTTCTCTCTATCTTTAGGTGGGATAGAGATCTGATTGTATCCTGAGAATCCATAAATCATATACATCCTTGATGAGCCAGTCACTCTTTGCAAAATATGCGCCATCTTTGGCAAGGGGTAATTATCTTTCTTGGAGCTTCTGTTCAAATTCCTGAAATCAACACACAGTCTGATTTCCCCATTATTTTTCCTCACATGGATGAAGTTAGCCACCCACTTAAAGTACCTTAAAGGAATGATGATCTTGGCATCAAGCAACTTCTTTACTTCTTTTTTTATAATAGGAAACAACATGGGATTTATCTGTCTGAGTTTCTGCCTAAATGACTTGGTCTCCTCTTTTAAAGGGATCTTATGTTCAATTATGTTTGTGTCATATGTTTGTAGATCTTCATATTTCCAGGAAAATGCATCATCCAACTCCTTCAAAAATTTAACATACTCGGCCCTCTGCTCCTTTGACAAACTGCTAGACAATTTCACATAAATTGGATTTTCCTCTGAACCTAAATTGCATTTTGTCACATCAGCATCTTCACTTGCACCTTTAACCTTCACAACAACAACATTTATGTCAAACAATCTCTCCAAAGTAACTAGTCCTTTTGTAATATGGTTACTGGGCAATAGAACAATATGATGGTCAAAAAGTTTATTTAGGAAAATATCAGCATGAGGGCTTTTGGTATCATCATGATCTTGATTAATATGAAGAGCAAAAAAATCTTCCACTATTTCCAAAAATCTTTTTATCTCAAGATCATCCTCAAATACCTTTCAATGCTTGACATTGTCAGGTATAGAGGATCTATACTTCACTTCCACATCATATTTGAGCCTAGGGGACAAAGGTACTTTATAATTACTTGCAGAAACAACCAAAGAATCTGCCATAGTATTTTATTCTCTTGGAACAAAAGAGATATTAAAATATGAGAAGAAATTATCAACAAGATCCCAAAATTCATTTCTATAAGTCCTTAACCTGAGGTGTTTAGCTTGATACAAATTTTTAACTTGATGTACAATTAATTCAGCATCTCCAAACACTGATAACTCTTTAATCTTCATGTCTTTAGCATTCTGCAAACCCAAAACAAGAGCCTCACTTTGCTACATTGTTTGTAGTTTCAAATTGAAGTTTATAAGACAAATATATGATCTCTTGAGTCGGGGAAATAAATACCACTCCAACACCAACACCTTCTTTAGAAGAGGCTCCATCAAAAAACATCTTCCAAACATGGGTATTTTTTTTTTTTTTCTGATTTCAATAGGTGATTGAGGAGCATCGATGAGCTGTAAAATACTGGATCCTAAATTAGTGTCAACTGCAAAAATAGGGTGGTTTATAGAATTAGCTTCATCACTGATGATGTAAGCTAGTTGTGCTTCCCTATAAATCCTTCTGTTCTCTCCCCCAAATATAGGAATGGTGGCATGTGAAAGGTCTATCTGCAAAGTTCCCCTTAGTCTTTTGATCCAAGATCTCGACAAGAGCATCCCAAACTTAGGGGGGGACATCAACCACCACAATATCCATGACCACACTCTTCATGGGAAATTGAACCAAGGTAACAACCAGGTCTTTGATTACCCCAAGAAACTTCACTTTCCTGGAATCAAATGAGTATAGGTCATGATATTTTTTTGTAATTTCTAGCCCAAGATCATCCATGGCAGTTTTAGGAATGAGGTTATGAGATGGACCTAAGTCCATAAAGAAGTTATGAAACACTTTATCATGAATATTTAATTATGTGTAGAAAGGAGGAGAAGAGTCATCCCTATCCTCTACCAAAGGTCCCAACATGACTGCTGGTTTTTCATCTTGAAGGTTCACTGAGTCTGTGGAATTAGAGGAAAATTCGGGCTACAACATATTGGAAAGATATTTTTTAAACCCCTCATTTTTAGTCAGCTCTAAAAAGGGTACTTCGATTTTAATCTTTTGAATCTCATTCTCAAAGCTAAAGGAAGATGGAGATTTCAGAATCTCCTTAATTTTTGGGACAGGGCTCTTAACCACTGCTTGAGGGTTTTCTGCCTCTTTTTCTTTGTTGCTATATGCCACAGCCTTAGCATAATTTTTTGTTTTGGTGGGTTGATCATAAGTGTTAGGTTTCCCCTCTTTGTTTTTTTAGCTTAGGTTGTATTTATTTGAATTTTCATTGACCTTTTCCTCTTTAATCAATTCATTCAATTGATTATCCATGAGAGACTCCTCATATGAAGATTGAGTTAAATGAGGGGATGGAGAAGTGTCACCAAGACAATGGATTTATGGATTAGTTTCTTCATATTCTCCTTCTTCATCAACAACAAGGTTACTGTGGAGAGGGGCTTGGAATTTTTTTATCATCCCTATCCCTATTTATTGATATCTTTGAAGGACCTAAGGGGCATTGTTTGGTCTTCTAAAATTTCCTCTGATATCAACATTCTGTGTGTTCCTATAATTCTGCTTTCCTTCAGTCCTCAACTTTTCCATTTCAGCAGAAAGTGATTTTACTAATTTTGTTAGTTCATCAACTTGAGGGACATCATAGGAATTAGAGGTTGAATATTCAACCCTACTTTTTCTCCTATCTCTATCATATTTTCCCCTAAGCTTTCCAGTTGCCAATATTTTAGATTCCACCTCCAAGGTTGCATCTTGCGTATGAGCTAGAGAGGTAGATCTTCTTTCTCTTAGCATGAGGAAAAACTTAGGGTCAAAAGCACTGGCATAAGTGATCTTGGCAGAATTTTCTATAGGCTTGATTTCAGTGGGGATTTTGTTGTACATTTTATTAAATCTTTTTGAGAAGTTTGAAACAGATTCCCCTTCTTTCCTCTTAAGTGACCTGATCTCTGTAATGTAATATAGGAAATATTTTTTATCCCCCCAATGCCTCAAAAAGGCATCATCCAAAGCTTCAATTACATCAATAGATCCAGGAGTTAAACCCCTAAACCATTTTCTATCCTCACCATCAAGGCTCTGTACAAAAAACCTCATCCACACATCTTCATTTTCAATATTAAGATTGTCTGCATAACTATAAAAGGTTGCAAGGTGTTCTTCTGCAGTTATGTCCTCCTCCCCTGTAAAGTTGGGCATGTACTTAAGATAGTCTTCAACTGGGAGAGAATTCATAGGCTGAGGTAACACAAGAGGGGCATACCTAGCAGCCACTATGGAATCCATCCTATTTCTAGGAAAGTTAGCCCCTGCCATTGGATTGTGAATTCGACGAGAACAAGGGGGAGATTGATTCTTGACAGGTACAACTGCAGCTTTGATTATATGAATCTTGGGAGGAGGGAGGTTGGATGGAGATATTTTAGTTTTCATAGGGATAGGCCGAGTCTTGGAAGAAGATGGTGTAGGTTCCAATGGAATTGAGGTTTCCTCATCTTTAGTCACAACAATTTTAATAGAAGGAGGAGTAGGAGATCCCAAGGTAGGAAAATATTCTAATCTCTCAAGTATAAACTAGCTTACAACATCAGGAGAGAAAAGGACTTCAAAACTTTCTTCTTTCAATTTGGGACTAAAAGAAGATTATTCAACAGGGAAATTTTCAAAATCCAAAATTCTAGAAAATTCAACAGAGGGTAAAAGAGGAGAACTAGATATAGTTATTGGTGTATTAAAGGTGGAATTAGGAATATGACCAGAACTACCTAGTGCAACAACTGAAAAGCCTTCTTGAGAAGATTTTCCTTTCTTGATAATATTCTTTGGGTTAGCTTCAGGTGTTCCCAGAGGTAGATGTGGATTAGACCTTGTGTTTCCACCTTTGGGAGCCACAACTGAAACAGTGGAGTCGACAGTCACAGGCTGTAATCTTCAATGTATTGATTTCTAATGCACCTTTAGAATCAATATTTCTTTGTCGTTCAATCCCAGGGAAATTTTTTCAATCTGTTCCCCAGAAATGATGCTAAGAATTTTAGCACTAAGAGTCACCCTCATATTGCTAGAGGATAATCCCAGTACCCATCAAATAGGTTTGTAAAAGTAGATTTATGATAGAATTTCAAATGGGCTAAACTCAATATAGTAATGTTCTAACACATCAATTCTAGGCCATAATGCATAAGAAAATGAGGTTTTGGCTAACTTCAATCAGTGGTTTAAAGATAAATGCGAGTAGATGGAAGAATTAGTGAGAAGGATGAATAAGTCTACTATAAGTACCAGGCCTTCTAGTAGATAGGTGAAGAAAAATCCCAGACACAAGAACTTCTTGATCTAAATCTTAAACATTGATAACATTTACAGCAACATCATAATCAAACATTCTTTACAACACAACTATAAAATCTCATTTGAATCATTCAATAATGAGTAACCCGAGTAATAAAGAAGCAAGATAATGAAAGGAAGGTGACTTCTATTAATCAAAATGTCTCAGATATCATACATAAAACTAGAGTATGGCTATGTCTTATCAAAACATTACAATAGGGAGTCTATGCTCAACCATTCGAACCTCAAAATCACATTATGATGTTGTATATATAGTCTAAACAATAAGTAACAACATGAAGTGTGATATGGATCCTCTGTCCTAGGATTTTTCCACTAAAAGATGACAATCTAACATCTGTACAAGTGGAGATAACATATTGCTAGAAACATGGAAAATGTGGCAACGACTCTAACACTATAATCTTGGCATAATTGGTTGTTCCTTGGGTGCATATCCATCAGTTCCATGTGTCCACCAGCTCCAACTATCCTCCAAGACTTTATGCTAATCTCCATCTTCCACCTGGAGACCGTTGATTCCCTCAAAATCCATCAAAACTAGAAAGGGAAATGAATCTAGAAATGTTGATTGTATCAGCGAGTTCATAGCAGATTTTGTAGTGCATTCTGTAGCATATTTCGTAGCGAAATGCAATTTTTTGTCTGACTAGGTGATTTCGCAATAGATTTTGCAGCGACTGTGCAACTATGTATGTGAAAATGATTTTGTAGCACTTTTCATAGAGATTTTGAAGCTCTGTCTGTGTAGATGATTTCGCAGCGCTAGGTGCTATGAAATGTTCTATATCTTTCTATGTAATGCATTTTGAGCCCAAAAAACACAAAAATATTAGCAGAAGGTGTATAAGCCTATAGATTCCTCCAATATGTATAATTATGAAATTTCCCACAAAAATTCAATATGAAAAGATAATCCTTATCAAAAAAGGGGTCTTCTAGCCTTTCCGCTTCATCTCCTTAATCTGGCACTTGTCCTTGTTGCAGCTTGAGCTAGTACATTAAGATTTCTCTGGGATAAATCATCCTTGAAGGGCTGCAACTCCTCTTTAAGATTTTTGTTCTGAGACTGTAAGTCCCTGTTCTACCTATACAAGTTTCTAAGCTGCCTATGAAGGGGCATAAATCTCCTTGATGTGAACTTAGCTAGCTCAATAGTTTCATTATACATATCCATGAGCTCCTTCATCTTTCTCCTCTTAGCCAATCCTTCTCCCTTCAAGTGGAAAATTCCCTTTCTTGCATCTTTGAGTTTTCTGATCAACCTCTTGAAGGTTGGGTTATCAGGGGGAGTTGTGATCTCTATGATTTCAACAGGCCTCTCAACATTTTCACCTTTACCCTTATCTTTCTTCTTGATAGGAGATTTGGTTGTGTTGTCTTGTTCAACAGTTTCCTTATGGGTTGATGACCCGGTGAAGGGCCTCCTAGATCTAGTCTCAAATGCTGCAGTAGGTGATGGAAAGTGTAACTTTCTCCCCTTTTTGGCTGTGTTTTTAGCTGCGGTAAATTCTTCTAGTTCAGGTGCAGGCTGAGGTGAAAGTTCCATTTGTGGAGAGTGATGGGCTCTCCCTTCTTCTTCTTCAAATTCTTTAGGAACCTCTTTATCTTTGGCAATATGTTTTCCATTTATCTTTTTGCTTGTTTCTATGTGGGAAGCAATATCAGTTGGCAAAGGGCTCTGTATCTTGGATTGAGAAGTAGGGGCTACATTTTGTTGCAGATTCAGAAGCAATGAATTTCTCCCAAGCTATGTTTCTTTTCTTCAATTCCAACATAAAAAGCATCCTAATCATCCCTAAGTGGAAAACATTGGTGTCCATAGCATTGGACTTGGTTTGGACCCTATCAACCATTTTTCCCATACTCCTAAATAGATAGAAAGGGATGTGCATTAAGTCCTTGCCTGTGAAGTGAAAAAAAAACCTAATGTGATACTGGTAGATCATATTGAATCTTCCCTCATAGGTAAAATATCTTTGTATGACTTTCAACATCTTGTCAAATGCCTCAACTAAGTCGTTCCTAGGAACTCCCTTAGATAGGTTATCCCCCCGATGTTCTGGTTTGAGGAACTCTTTAGAGAAGGTTGCATTAAGAGTCATAGATTTGAACCACCTTTCACCAATGTTGGGTATCTCAGTGGCTACTACAATGGTGGCCTAAAATACTTCAATTTCAAGGGTTCCCACTTTGGTTTTAGTGTCATAAAATTTTAAGGAAAACTCCCTGGCTACCACAGGGTGTTCCCTCTGCATATTCTGACAGAAATTTAGGCAACCAACCCTCTGGAAGACTTCTCTGATCAGAGGTTCAACGTCAAACAAGTGCATATTAGAAGGCTCATTCCTAACTACACTCCCACCCTTGTGAGACTTCTTCTATTGAGGTGTATCCATTTGTTATAAACATGAGACAAAACACCACAATGATCTGAGAGGTATGGATGGACAAACAAGGACAAAGGTATTTAGGGTTTGAATGATGATCTTTGTTTTTTAAAATTGGGTTCTTTAAGGCTTCAGGGTTTTCCTTCAATTTGAATTCTGAGCTAATGAAAAATAAATCTGATGGCTTAAGAAAGAATAAGAAAAACCCTTCAGAGAAAAGATATGCAAGGAGGCATCACTGTCAAGTTTTTTAAGATAACATTAAATCGCCATGCAGGGTCATCATCATTTTAATAGCAAGACTCCTAATATTTTCAACATAAACAGATTTTGAATGGGACATATCAAATGACACCTTAAAGGAAAAGAGTTGATGTAGGCTATGTGGGCATAGGATGATGATACTGAGTTGATGCACAGTTCACAACATTGGAACATGGGATGTTTAGCGTAGACAACAAGGTCCAAGTAGTAAATAGGCACAATAACTCTGGTAGAAAGGTTTGTTCAATTGTAGTGGAAGAGGCTAACAATACTGTAGATATCTAAGAATTCAGCGATGGTAGAGGTAAAGGGGTTGATAGGTAAAGGGGACCACAATTCGAAGCGCTAGGTGCTACGAAAATTTAATAGAGCCTTAGATGGCCTTCAATAGAGCTTAGATGACTCAAGGAGTACCTGGATATCGTGGCTTGATTGTAGATGAGCTTCAGAAAGAATGAAGCCGCCTGCAACCATCCTAATCTTCAATTCACCTCTGTTAGCCAGTTTGTATCATAATTCACAGCGCATGTCTGGACTAGGAATTTCTACAGCACCGAGCAAGGAGCATAATTCAAACTTTGATAAAACAGTTAGAAATATTTAATGACCAAATCTCAATTATTCCCTTTTAAAACATTGATGCTGAAAACAATGAGGTTGACATGACACCATATTCATAAATGCAATAATGATAAAGAGGAATGGTGTACTCAATATGCGCTATGAAAAATCCTGATGAGTTGGCAACGTACTAGAAGGAAATTGATTTGACTCCTTAATGGGTAAAGGGATAGAGTGGAGGGGTTCAAGTGCATAATGGAGGTAGTGACATGTCAGACTAGTGGTGGGATAGGGATGATAGTGATAGTTGTCTAATCATGTGATGAACCAAGGGTATAAACCATACGTGTAGGTCAAATGTATGGGCCAACCTCCAATCTTTCCTTTATTTTGAGCTAACCTAAGAAAACCATGAGGAGAAAATAAAAAAAACCTTAAAAATACTATTCGATAAAAAATTAAGAAACCTAAGGAGAAATTTGACCCATGAAAACATCATGTGATAACAAGTGCCATGACCAAGGGTTGGCTGAGGCAGTTTATGACACAGTTGGTGTTTCCCTTCTTATACTTAATGTTTAGGTGGAATTGTTGCAGGATATATTTGGACCACTTATTATGGTGATTATTATGTAACTTTCCTTGTGTCTGTATAAATTGTAGATGATTTTAATCAGTGTGGATGACCATTTCCTTTCCCAAAATATAATGCTTCCATTGTCAACATTCCTACAGAATGGAGTGAATCTCCTTGTCATAAGTGGGGTACCTATAGATAATTTTAGAGAGTGTTTCACAATGATAGGCCACTAGATTCCCTTATTGAGTGAGGACTCCACCGATAACATAGTTAGAGGCATCTATCTCAATCTCAAATGGTTGTTCTAGGTATGGTGGTGTGAGAAATGGCACTGAGAGGATGTGGTGCTTGAGATCCTAGAATGATTTATATTGTGACTCAAACCAAGAGAACTTGGATTTGGCCCCACCCTTGGTTACTTGACTTAGGGGCCAATTGATATGAGAGAATCTCAACACAAATTTATGATAGAATTTAGCAAGGCCCAAGAAGTTGTGGAGATCCATCAGAGTAGTTGGTGTTGGGAATTCACGGATGACTTGGATCTTGGTTGGGTTCACATGCACCCCATGTTCATCCACGATGTATCCTAGATATTAAATTCTTTGCATGCCAATGAGAATTTCTCTAGATTGGAATATAACTTGTGTTTCCGTAGGGTGCTAAGGACCTATCGAATGTGCCACAAATGTTTTGTCTAGGTTATGCTAAAGAAGAGGATGTCATTTAGATATACAACCACAAAATATTTTGTGAACAATAAAAAAATATCATCCATCATTCTCATGAATGTGGATAGAGAATTATTCATGCCAAAAGGCATGACCAACCACTCAAAGAGGCTTTCTTTAGATTTGAAGGTTGTCTTCCATACATCATTTTTTTCAATTAGAATCTGGTGGTAGCCTGAATTCAAATCAATCTTATTAAAATAATTGGTACACCTAATCTGATCAATAATATCGTCAATTTGGTGGATTAGGTATCAGTTCTTGAAAATGATCTTATTCAGGGATCCATAATTAATATAGATTCACCACATCCCATCCTTCTTCTCCAAAAGGGAGCGTCTGTAGATTGTACCATTGGGTAAGGGAGAATCAAGTAACAAGTCAATGGAATGTGTGACTTGGCAGTGTATAGGTATCTTCGTAGGTGAAGCAAAAATATGTTTTTTCTTCTCTACAATATTGTTGACTTGCTCCTGCTATGTAGGATTGTCTCGAGTTGAGGTTGGGGTGGTCATAGTGACCTTCTATTCACCTTTTGACTAGATCATGAAGACGATAAACTTTGATGTATGGAGGATTAGTTTGCGACATTTTGTTTTTGAGATCAATGAAATGGCAGTGGTCAGAACTACCTCAAGTATCTTGTATATCTGATCCCCGAGATTAACAATGACACTACGGGGTTGAGACTCATTAACAAAATGACGTTTCCACATATATGATTGTCCTAAAAGAACATCACAGACTTCAAGTGGTGTAACATCACACAACACCTGATCTTTGAATGGATTGATTTTGTGGGATATACGACATTGTTGGTTGTGAGAATGTCTTGTCCTTGGATCAACCATCTGATAGTGTATGGTTGGGGTTGTGGCATTATCAATAACTTCATTATTTTGAAAAATCAGCTAAGATCGGGTTATTCTGACACCCACTATCAACAATGAAATGCAGTGGAGTCCTCTTCACCCACATCTGTGATTGGAAGAGGCACTTCCCCTCCTTAAGCTCCTCAATTTATTCTGGTTGGATTTGTGTGGTCACGATGGTAATGGTGAGTTTTGTATCAATGATATATTTCCCTTTATTGTTCTTCAAAACAGATTCAAAGCCAAGGTCTGATTCTTTTTCTTTGATCTCGATTGTTGGTCCTAAGGTCTGCACCTGACTGCTAAAGGGAAAAGCTAGGCCACCTATCAGTTTATAATGATTGTTTCTTTTAATTTTTTGTTGGTTGGTCAGAGGGTTATTCTATCAAGACAAAATAAAGGTTGGGTTGGTAGGATGATATGGATGAGGGCCCTCCTTGGCTGGTGGCACACTAATGATAGACCCGTGAAATAATAGAAAACAAAAGGAAACAACAAACTACTCAATGAACATTCTGCTGCAAGAAGTTCGATACTTAAAGTATCATTTCAAGACATTAAACATGCATCAAAAACACAATTACTCCCATAGGTTGCAATAAAAACAAATCTTCACCAAAGCATTAGTTGTTCGACAGGTTGCATATCAGTAAAAATAAGCTATACAATAGCTGAAAGGAAATAAAATGTACTTTGCACAAATAAAAAACGGTATTCAAGATAAGAATAAAAACACATGAAGATTTGAACGAAACATTGTCATAAAGAGTATGTTCACTAGGTAGAGAGCTTTAATCCTTGCATAGAACAGGTCCAACCAGTCTGATGTAGTGTTATTCTTTCCCAAAATATCTGACCCTCAAAACATTCAAAAACCCCCTATTTAACAGAGTTGAAGAGGTTCTCGTCCTTAAGGGACTGAGACCTAATTTTAGGTAACTATTCGTAAAAAAAATTATTAACTCGACTATGATACTGGAATTAATCAACAAGAGTGATTCTTATCACACACAAAAGACCACTCTTGTCCCTAATCTAAGAAAACGTTGGAATTAATCAACTAAAAACTACTACTGTCTCTGAGACAGAACTGATGCATGCACTGGAGGAACTGAATTGGCATAAAATAGGCCTCGGAGTGACAAAACAAAGCTCTGTGTTGAGAAATGGCATTCCTACGAGCTGTTGGAGGCCACGAAAGACAACTAGCTGTGTGAGCAGATCTTTTCTTGAGGAAGAGGTAGTCTGTTGAAGTGTTCTAGAACCAATTTACATCGGCCTGTATCTGAGACTTAACTCTTTGTATGTGACTAAGCTTTCAAAATCTAACTGCTCTCTGTCTCGACTGTAACTGACCCTTCTCCTTGCTTTCACTGTGATGAACTGGTTATGACCAGGAAGACGTGGAGGCAGGCGTCCAATAGGAAGACAAGAAATGTGAAGGTGGATGACATGGATGTAGATAAAGTGGAGGGGAGTGGAGGTGTCAGGCGTGAGTGGAGGACAGATGGCGCGCGGTGAGAGGTGATGTGTAGTGAGAGGTGATGTGTAAGGGGATTATTTGAAGAGGGTGACCTGTAGTGAGGGATATAGGTGTCGAGTTGAGAGAGGGGCATTATGTACGTGGGAGTGTGAGTGGAAGTGATATGGAGGTGACGTGGTGAAATGATGTCATTTAAGCACGTGATTGCAGACATTTTTGAGGGTGGTTTGGGTCCACACTTCTTTTGGGCCTGCAATGCCCCACAAGCTACCACGTACCCTTCCAACAATACCATGGTTCCAATTTTGGGACCACTTTGGAAAATTAAAGTTCGAACAGTTGACGTCCCCGCAATGAAGTGTGGTCGTCGATCTGATTACAATTTGTGATCCGGGTGATATTTACCTGCTGCAAAGATCAACGTTTCTTGTTGATTTGAGATCAACAATCCAAATTCACTTCGAGAGTTTTCGAATGTTGTGCTTGGAAATATCCTGGAGGAAAATATCTGAAGTGAATGATCTCCCTCCACGTGTCCTTTCTTATGGACCGTCCAGATTCACTTCAGGACTTCATGAGTCCTTTACTTACTCAACTCTGCTTGTTTCCTCCCAGAGTGACGTGACTGTGAAGTGACATGGTCGCCTACTGTCATATATCCGAAGAGGGAGACATTTCACCACGTGTCCTCATTGATGGACGATCCAGATTTGCTTTGAGAGTTTGGGCTTCAGGAGTTTCGAATGTTGTGCTTGGAATTCTCCCGATGGAAAATCGCCAAAGTGAATGATCTGACTCCATGTGTCCTTGCTGATGGACGGTCTAGATTCACTTTGGGACTTCGGGTGTTTGGGCTTCGGGTTATTCTTGTACTTCATGGGTTCACTCTTGATATTAAACCTTGCGTGATTTCAACACTCTGAATGCACGAAAACCATTGATCTGATTGGTCTGATGGATCTGCACAGTTGAAAGTTATCATGTATGTTCCCATAATATGAGCCCGAAATTGACTACTCTGGATTGTTGCGTTTTCCCACAGGAATTTCCTATGCATATAAAAAGGCTTGGTGGACCTACAGTGAGCTCAATCAATGGAAAACATGATGACAAGCATTTCAAACCAAATACGACATATATTTGATCCTTCAGGAGAAATATAAATAGAAATGCACAAAGACTCAAACATGAAAGAAAAGAATAAGAACCAAGTTTCTAAAAAAATGGTAAACTAACTTAACCAACCAGAAGAGGAAAAAATCATTAAGGCATAGGGAAAAGAGAGAGGAGAGGCAGGGGTGCAGACCTGGGTTACAACATTGGCTCCAACTTCGGAACATGGGCTACAACATTGGTAATAAGAACTGTATATCGGTGCCTTGAGATTGAATAACTGCTCTTACCTTCCATTTCTTACCTTTGTTCTGTCTGCCAGCCCTGTGTATCTACTACTGTCCCTCAGCCATGCATTTTATTGAACTAAAAAGCTGAAACTACACCCTAGTTCCTTGTTGGGCTATGGAGTCTTTATTCACACACAACTAACTAATCAAAGAAACAATAAAGGAAAGCATCTATGGTACAAGAGGGACCTTCCCTCATTCTTAAACAAAATAGTGTTTTAGAAAGCACCCATTTATTAGGCCTCCAAAGATCTTTGTATCATCTAGATTGTGTAGGATCAATATGTTGTTGTTCAAAAGTTCAACCACCTTAAAAGGGCCAAAATAGAGGTTGTCAAATTTACCATGCTTGGACTTGTCATCCCTTCTGGCATCCCACCTCAAAACCAGGTCACCTTTCTGAAAATCTCCTTCTTGGTTTTCTTATCAAAGGATAATTTGATCTTGTTTTGGGATGCTTTTGTCCTCTGATGTATTGCTTCTCTTCTTTGTTGAACTTCTATAATCTGGAATATTCTCTTTTGGATGTCATTGGGTTCCTCAATTTCCTCCTACAAGAATTTTAGGACTGGTATACCAAGCTGAGTGGGAATAACAACATATATGCCATAAACAAGTTGGAATGGTGAGGTTCCCAGAGACTTCTTAGTGTCGATTCTGTCAGCCCATAAAGCATATTTGAGTTTAGAGTCCCATGATTTCTTGCTTTCAGTCAACAACTTCTTAATGATCATGATGAGAGTCTTGTTTGATGATTCTGCCAGGCCATTTCCCTTAGGGTAATAGTGTGTGGAATGTGCCAGAGAGATGCTATGACTACCACATAAGTCAATCATGGCTTTGGACTTGAATTCTTGGGCATTGTCCGTTACTAGCTTGTTGGGGCAACCAAATCTGGCAAAAATATTTGTTTCCAAGAAATTGATGATCACTTTGTCAGTGGCATTCTTGGTGGGCATGGCCTCAATCCATTTGGTGAAGTAGTCGATGGCAGTGAGGATCCACTTGTGTTGTCCACTGGAGGGTGGAGTTATCTCTCCTATGAAGTCTAACCTCCATTGTTGAAACAAACTACTGGCATTGATAGGTTTTAGGGGCAGTGATAGTAACTTTTTCTTCCTTGCAAACATTTGACATTCATTACAGGCTCTAACAGTAGAAAAAACATAAGAGAAAAGGGTGGGCCAATAGTACCATGCCCTTAGGATCTTGAGAGTTGTGGCCTTCCAATGTTGGTGTCCTCCACATACTCCTCTGTGCATTTCTGTAGTGACTTGTTTGGCCTCATTTTCATCAAGGCATTTTAATAGGATGCCAACATGATCTCTCCAATATAGGTTCTGGTTTGAGATGCATAATTTGATAGCTTTCAACTTGAGAGACCTTTCCTTTGCCTTCTTCACATCTGGTGGACATTAAAAATGTTGTAGAAAATAGATGATGTGTTTATACCAAGGTGAAGAGGAGTAGTTTTCAAATACCTGTGATCTGTCTTGTCCAGCCTGTATCATGGGTGCGTTTGATTGGGTGAAGATTTGATGTAATTATAGAACCTTACAGTTTGATTCTGATAACAACTTGGCCATTCCTTGCCCCTTTATAAGCTTTGTGGGATTTATGTGTAGGTCATACTCCAATAGTTTGACAATCCACTTCCCTCTTTTTCCCTCACTGTCTGGCTGGACTAGAATCTCTTTGACATTGATGCTAGGAACAAAGGTTGTTATGTTAGACTGTAGCACATAAACCCTGAAGGCCTTGAGTGATTTGACCAATGCATAAGCCTTCTTCTCTAATATATCATACTTCAGTTCAACATATCGGAGGGCTCTGCTGAAAAAGGCTATTGGCTTCTCATGCCCTTCTTCATTTTTCTACAACAGTACAACAACAATAGTTTCCTCTTAAGTAAAGGAGAAGATGAAGAAATATTTGGTGTAGTCAGGGCTGGCCAATATAGGGGCTTCACATAAATCTTGCTTTATTGTTTGGAAAGCTGATTTTTCCCCAAGGACCATTTTATCACAACATCTTTCTTCAACATGTTAGTAATAGGCTTCAGAATTTCAGCAAAATTTGGCACAAAAATTCTAAGGAACTTTATCTTACCAATAAAGGACTGTACAACCTTTTTATTTCTAGGGATCTCAATCTCTTGAATGGCACAAACCCTCTTTGGATCGATTTGTATTCCTCCTGCTGATATGATGTGGCCCAAGAGCTTCCCTTCTGGCATGGAAAAGTGAGACTTCCTAGGATTGAGAGATATTCCATACCTCCTGCATTTCTTGAAAAACTGCTCCAAATG
>ML834468.1:36914-66738 GCA_009831015.1 Picea engelmannii | reverse complement strand
GAAATTCAGATCTTAATTAAGTTACTTGGGTATCCACGCAGTAAATAAACATCAACCACTTACTCAAATCCACATTAAGGAAATGATGACGATAAAAACACATTTTTTCATTTTAATTGTTGGATGAGAACTAGCTAATGTCAAACTGAAAATATTTCATTGCACACAAACAGTCAAGTTTGTCAACATGCCTTTGGTATCATGATGAGCATTAATTTTTCAGTTCTCAATACGCATCATCCAAAATAATGAAGGAAAGTACATAGGAACCACAAATTGATTGATTTGCGGTCCCAACACCAACTACTAAATCAGTGCTTTCTAGAAAGAAACTGAGAAATATCATAAAGAGAGTATCAAGTATACCGTTTTCAGAAGCATATTGTGGTGTGAAGTTTTGTCATCCCAGACTAATAGAAGAACGCGGAGACCTTTTTGAGATTTAAATTTTAGAAGTTCCCCCAGGTTCATATCTCCTCCTAGTGGCAATGGCCTTGTGGGTTCCCTCACAAGCTTTACTTTATGATATATGGACCATCCAGTAATGTAGACCAAATGATGCGCTTCTAGTATAGCATGGCAGATCTCTTCCCAGCATTTTCCATGTTCAAACACCTTTCCACCATCCAATCGAATCTCGGGAAGTAAGCCATCAACGACATGAGCATCCTGATAAACGGAAACCATCCCACCTTTACGAAGAGGAAAATAAGTATTGGGAACCCCACCACCATCTTTGTGCAAGGCTTCAGTTTCTGCTGGACGGAACTGAATTGATAGCCTCAAAGCAGAATCGGGCTTAGGAGGCTTACCATAGGAATTAAGCACCTGAAACCAGCGCTCGATCTTGTCGCCATTCGAAACTTTCTGCAAAGGGATCACCACAGTTCCTATGAGCTCAGCCCCAAAAACATCATTGTCCTTAACAGTGAACTCCACATTCGACGCATAATGAGCCAGGTCAACATGAAAATGCTCATTCCAGTCAGGATCTTGGTTGTTGTTTATGATACGAGTTTGCGCATCAGTTTCCCCTCCAACTTGGATCGAAACATAAGGATCACTGGTGATAATCTTATGATGACGATGATGGTCCCTCTGTCTCCTCTGGATTTTCACTGAACATATCTGAAACAATGTGAAGCATTGCCTTAGTTTCTCTGATGCCATATCCATGTTGGGCAGAGCCTTAGCCTCATAAATCCAGAGTTCCAAACTACCATGCAGAAGAACAACTTTCTGAGATGGGCTTGTATTTAAGGGTACATCATCCATCTTCTCAGATCCATTCAATCGCCCAGAACCAGCCATTTCAATTGGATACAGAACACTGAAACCCAAATGAAAAAAGAAACCTTAAACCAATCCCATAACTGCAAATGCTCAATGATGGCAGATTCCTCTTGCTGGGAATGTTCTCAAACTGACCCAGAACCAAAAATTTCAATGGAAACTCAAAAAACTGAAACCCAGTAGCAGAAAAAAGATCTCGCTGACTTACACGGCCACCCTATCGAGAGTGAACCCTCCGGTTGCGGCATTGTATTCAAAGTGGCAGAAATAGTCTTCGGAGCCGACGCTGTCCAGTTTGGTGTTGTTCTTGAAAGTATGCACACTGCATTTGCCCTCAATTGCCCTCAATTGTATAGGCGCTCTGCTCATAGAAATGATCCGAAAGGAAAAGCTCATTTGCGCCTTGGAATTGGCGGCGACCTCCTATAGATTTCTCCGGCGGATAATACCCTCGGATAAATAAAAAATGACACCAACTGTGGATTATCCGGCAATTAACCTCGAAACTACACACCACAGAAATTTGAAAACAAAAATAAAACTATCAAAATGAGCATGTTCATCACATATATATTACCCCAAACAAAAGATATATGCACTAGCAACGAGCATGTTCATCACATATTACCCCAAACAAAGATATATGCGCTTCGAAGTACAAACGCTTTTAGTCATTTGATATAATAGATGAACACTAGTACGAGAAGCTAAAGCTAATAGCGATCTGTCCCATAGCTAAATAAAGACAGTGGAAAATAACAATATTTACTGTCAAGTTTAAACATTTGCAAGATATCCACACCGACATATCGCCTAATAGTTTTAATTCAAAAAGATAATAGCATAAGCATGTAGCATATAAAAACAGCGCCTAGGCTTGTGCAGCAAGGGCTGCTTCTGTAGTAGTAGCAGCTAGGGCTGCAAATTTTCTTTCAAGATCATCTTTCTTTGCACCCACAACCTTATCAACAGCCCTTCCATCCCTGATAAAGATAAATGTGGGCATGACCTCCACATCCCACTCTTGAGCGACATCCTGCAAAATCATATATTGAGGCATGTTTTCGTTAATCTGTTCATTTAAGCAATCATTCTTCGTTTACCAACTTCCTGTCTGGTAAAATCCGCAGAAAGATATTATGAATAAACTTGTCGTTTATAGTATAATGATTAGATGACTGTACCCTCAATTCGTCCACATCAACCTTCAAGAAAAATATTTCTGGGAACTTCTTTGACAGCTCAACAAACACTGGACTGAGTGTGGACTTATGACTCGACAAGGTCCACACCAGGTTGCAGTAAAATCTACCACCACCTAGACACAACAAATAATATGCATTGTTTTCAGAAGTCCGAATAAAGATAACAGGACTTGTGCCGACAATAATCCACAAACAAAATAGGTCACATGTAATTTCTACAAATGCTCGGAATACAACAAATGATAAGCATTATTCTCAACCTCAACACCTGTTCATGATACCCAATTGAAAAATTGATTCTCATGATATAGCGCAGAGTTGTTGCCCCTGAATAAGAGATCGTAAACAGAAATCATAGCACAAACTGGGGAAGGCCGAAAGGATTTCATGGCCAAAGCCCTTCTTCTTTCCTTCAAAATATAATGTGCAGACACACACAAACCCTACTAAACACCGACGCATATGCTTTTTGCATCATGATCAACCCCAATCACCCTTCAACGAATTCAACTAACAGCAGATCTAAACAGACCTCAACAAATTCAACTACTTGTACACCTAATCTAAAACCCTTTCCCCTTTGTGTATCAAACTTCAAACCAACAAAACATTTTATTTTTTTTAAATCCTATCCCCTTTATAGATTGAACTTCACATCAATAAAGTATTTTTTCCACAATCCTTTATCTATTAAAATTCACATCAACAAAGCATTTTTTCCAAAAACTGAAACTGCCTTTGTAAACTCGTTCTGTATACGCAGCGCTTCATCAGCTGGACTCGAACCTGGGTCAGAATCCCACTAGCACTAAACCACGGTCGAACAAGTTTTTTACTCCAAGACCAAAAGAAAAAGAAACAATCATAAAGAATGATTAGATCCATAAAAAAAATCCTTGCAAATAGATATTCCTGATCTTATCAATGAAATTCCAGCCTTCAATTCTTCATCTGTGGTGTCTTCCACTTCTCTTCCCTGTCAAGCATTTTTTACCCTAAAGACCACGCAAAACCCATTCTAAATAAAAAAAATCTATCACCAATTTTAGACAGCAAATAAAAAAACACAAAATTCCCTATAAAAAAAACAAACAAACAACCAGGGTTCAATTCCAGCTACAGAAACACAGAATCCATAGACAAAATTCAAAGAAAAAGCCCAAAGCAACTCTGCAAACACTGGAAAAGGAGAATTACCAGTCGTCTAGTATCGATGGCCTCCTACAGCTTGGCGACGACCTCCTATAGATTTCTCCGGCGGATAATACCCCCGCACACAGACCTTCACAAAGTTTCTCGGCAATCGGCTTCCATCTTCTGCACCCTAGCTATGTACGGTGGCTTCTGGGCATCCTCAGGAGTCGACACGCATCACAGTCCCCGACTAAAGAAGCTATCTTTCAAGCATCTGCACGCATCACGTCCTACAAGAGGTTACTTTGAAGTAATGAGACCGTATGTCCACATTTATGAACCGCCGTCAGCTCGGCAATAAGACTTTTGTTTGAATAGCCAATGGGATCTTGCAAAAAATAATTTTAAATAATGGAAATAAATAAAATAAAATTATTGCTAAAGTGCGACATTAGAACACCATATAAATTTTTGGTCAATGGGTGGATTAATGGGTGGATTAATATGTAGTCAATGAGCAACTCATCACTATATACCAGTCTATCGGCAGGTATAATAAGGCATGAAATTGGACTTCCATTCATACCTTACCTCTCCATTTCCTCGCTTCTGTATTCCATTCATTTGTTGATGGTGTCAATTACTCAAAGTAGAGTTTCCAACATAGCCATCCATACAAAGACCTTGCTGACATGGGGAAGCAGGGTTTTGTCCAACAGGAACCCTCGTCAATGGTGGTATTATAAGGATACCCTGAGTTCAACGCAAGTAAATCGGTGTTCCAAAATGCATGGTTGTGTTCGTTCTTCAAGAAATTCAAGGGCCACAATGACCAGGTTACTCAAGCATTCACAAAAGGATTTGATGGCAGGGTAGCATGAATTGGAGACTTGGTTATGACATTATCAGAGAGTTCAGTGGCTCGGGCTACCGATGTCCCTCAAATAGGGGAGAAATGGTTCAAGAACAAGCATATTAAGTAGGGTGTCTGGTCTTGTTTCCTATGTTCAACTAATCAGAGCTCCAATTTGGCGATGGGCGTACCAAGGGCATGGATCAAGGAGGAGTGGTACAATGTGCTCTTCATGTTGCAAAAGTACATCAGATGTGAGGGAAGGTATGTAATCACATTCCTATACCATATTCGATTACTTTTACATTTCAAGGCCAATGATCAGGTCAATTTTCCATTTTACTTGTGGAGAAGCCTTGATAAGATGTCTAAGCATATACAACAAAACCCTGAGAATGTCAATCATAGTCTATATCACCATGGCTTAGTTCAACTGTTAATTATGGAGGAGATTCGAAATAGAAAAGACACTTGGGATGCATTCTTAGAATGAAATGGGTTTCATAGTATAACTATTCCCAATATCGTAATACAGCAGGAGGAGAATGTTATTAATATAAATGATGATAGAGATCGGTGTGAAGACCTCAGCTCTCCTGGAGTTGAGGACTTCACTACTCATGTAAAGAACCTTAAGAAGAAATCAGTAAAGAGAAATCAGGAACAAAGAACCCCAATTATATTACCAATTCCCCAAAGAGTCATGAGAAGCATGGACAAACAAGGACCTATAGAATAGAGTATAAAAACCTCATTTCCAGCTGGTCCATGTCAAGCTAAAACCACCAGCAAGAAAAAGAAAGTAGCCACATAACAAAGTTTTAATAAACAAGAAGGGTCTATAGAAGCCTTTGAGAACGGGCCTAAGAGATCTAGAACTCATTTTTCTGGACCTAAGTCCCCTGCAGATCATGAGCACGACTCCATTGGACCATCTACACCAGTGTTTGGTACTTTTGATTGTGATTCAGAGCATTATGAACCAGCCAAGCAAGCAACCTCTTCATACTTTACTGGTAACTTAGATTCCTCGAAATTAAAGAAGAAGAATAGAAAAATTAAAAGGTTAAAAGCAGATCTCAAGGATTTCCAAGTCCTGGAAAGATATGTTAAAGGTGAAAATGAAGTATTGAAGAAACAAAGTCCTCGGCTCCAGGAAGATAATGCAAGGTTAAAATCAAAGAATAAGAAGCTAGCTAAGCTTGCCAGAAAATGGTATAAAAAAACTTGTTTTCTAGCATTACATAACAAGATATTGGGCAAGAAAATCAAGGCAAAGCAAAAGAGGAAGGGTTCCAATGTAAACATATCAATAGGCACCGCCACCTATTCTTAGAACAATGAAGATTGATCAATTTTGCTCAGTTTTGGAATCTTTTTGCACAAGGCATCAATTGTATATTTTGTTGCATGAGGACATGGAAGGTCTTAAGTGTGGGGGAGATGTTAGGCCTATGTTTTGACGCTCTTTTCATCATAAAAAGACTCATTTTTTACCTTTTTATCCAACCTTATCACCTCTTCACTACCCTTTTCATCATATGCTCTTATGTTTTCCAAAGGAAATGACATTTCAAGATTAAAAGGTAATTAGTTGTTAATATTTGACCATTCTCCATTGATTTTAATAGATTAAAATGATTAAAAGTTGACTTTTTACTAATGATGAGTATGCCAGTTCAGATCCGATAACTCTTTGCAGGTCTTGTAACCACTCTTGTTCATTGACATACTTGCGCGCTCCCAACGAGAAATCAACCACATGGGTTCTTCTTCTAGCAACATAGAGATGATTTCATGGTGTTTAGATCGACTCCGGAGTGGACGAGGTGGACGCTATCCTCCGGTCAAACTTGCATTGCTTCCTTTCAAAAATAGGGCAATCAACAAAGAATGTGATTTGGCTCAATTATGAACGATATTCTCATGCATTTTATGTCATGAGAATATCTTGAGTTGCAATTTGTGTTCTAATTTTACCTAGAGATCGGTCAAAATATCAAACCCACATAACTTCATGTATTAATTTTCCAACTCATGGTTGTCACTGTATTATTAGATCTGAGAGCCAAGGGATCCATTGAGGGTCTACCTGTTCCCTCTCTTTGTTTAAATGTATGTTTGTGCTACACAGCAACACTAATCATAAAATTGAGCATTGATAATTATTCTAATCAAAGGCTGGAATTGATCATTGTAATCTCGAACTAGTGATTTCATTAATAGAATGTTGATGGCATTGTTGCTATGAGAAAATATGTGGTGTTCATTTAGCTTGTATCTTTGTGAGTTTCCTATAACTTGCACCAATTGGGAGGGCCCCTCAATCTAGCCAGCGTTGCATTCAGTTAGTTAGATAATCTAGGTATATTTCATTTTTAGTTTGGATTTCTCTATTCAATAGCTAGTTAGCTAGTTGTGTTGTGCTCATCATTATTTTTTATGATTTTGCATAATTCATACCTCTACTTTCAATATTTAAATTACATTATGAAGATTGCTTATAGTTATTGCTTCAACGGTTAAATTATATGCCTCTGCTCATATGTGTGTGATTTCACACAGAGAACAATGTTTCATTGAAAATTGAGGATAAAAATTACTCCACTTTCAATTACAGGAACATTTGGGATTCAATAGCAAATGAGAGACTATAATTTATGTTCATTAAAGTATTTTTGTAACCAATAATCCAATAATCAAGTACCTTTGTGATATTATCAGTTTATGTTTTTGATAACTTTCATTGCAAGTGTGTTCTCGTTTTAAAGCACTAGAACTTAGAGTTTTGTCTTACCTTAGATTCCATTTATGCACTAAACCATGTACATACAGTGTTAGCATCTCACAAGCTCACACCCCTGAATTGATAAGAAGTGTAACAAAATTTAATATTATTAAATTGTGTGACAACCCCCTTGGCTAGAGGACTCTTCCTCCTTGGATTAACGTGGGGAGGTCTAGTACATCCTCCAATGGGTGCCCTTGAGGATAAAAAATACTTCACTTTCAATTACAGGAACATTTGGGATTCAATAACAAATGAGAGGCTGTAATTTGTGTTCATTAGAGTATTTTTGTAACCAATAATCCAATAATTAAGTATCTCTGTGATATTATCAGTTTATGTTTTTGATAACTTTCATTGCAAGTGTGTTCTCATTTTAAAGCACTAGAACTTAGAGTTTTGTTTTAGATTAGATTCCATTATGCACTAAACCATGTACATACAATGTTAGCATCTCACAAGCTTACACCCCCGAATTGATAAAAAGTGTAACAAAAATTTAATTAAATTGTGTGACAACCCCCATGGCTAGAGGACTCTTCCTCCTTGGTTTAAAGTGGGGAGATCTAGTACATCCTCCAATGGGTGCCCTTGACATTGTCCTGGCGATTAGGAGACACTCAAGGAGATAACTATGGTAGAGACACAACAAGGAATGACTTAAATAAGCCATGAACAATAGTAGATTACTGTAGCAATGAGATATATGAGAAATATTGAATATTTGTATTTGTGGATACATTGAGAGAGATAAATTGCTAAAGGATAGTAGACAGAGGTTGGAAGATTTTGGAGGTTAGACCCAATAACCTAGATGTTCAACATTGGTTGATTACAGGTAAAATATTTGGGAGATGAAGAAGCAAAGGTAGAGGCTAGTTGATTGAAGAGTGGGTTCATAATTTTGTATCGTGAGCATGTGGAATCGAAGAAGGAGTAAATAGAAGAATCCATAGGGCAAGTTGAAGATTGGACAATCTGACTATGAAATTCGATAGAGGGATTGCAATCGATAAATGGGATTTGTTATGGAGAAGAAGAGGGCCTTGAGGTTAGGTAGAATTAGACTTGTTGTTGGATTTGTTAGGCATTGTAAATGTCACCCTGTGTTGTAGAGAGACATAGTGAGAAGGAAAAATTTACTTATGATGACCAATTGAATACGACTAAGCAAAATCTGAGAAGACAAGGAGTATTAGGGACCTGTAAACACAACTCTGTGGAGGTGGAATCATATAGGTCATGTAAGATTGCATGTGTAACTACTTCTTAGTTGGTGTATTTTTTATAGAAGAATACATTAGAGTTTCTTCCCAATGAGGGTTCTCCTTAAAATTATTTTTGTATCGTGTATGAATGTTCAATGTATGATTTCCCATTTCTTATTTGTGTTAAATTATTTATAAGGAAACAAATCTAGATTGGAATAATCACAAAACATTATACGTTGGTTTTAACTAAAATTCGATTTCAGTGGAGATTTTGATCCACCAATTGGATTATAGGTCATGTGGACATCATAAAGGGAGGCAGTGTGGGATAACATGTATTGGTGATTGATATCAGGTGGGAGAGAAATTTGTCTAGTGAAAAGGGTGAGCCACAAGGATTTAGGTAAATGGAAGAGGGCTCCATGAAGCTTAGGTCTCCTTATGGAAAGGAATTCATGGTTTTTACAATGGAAGATACATAGCTTTCCAAAGATGAGGAACATTATAGGGGTAGTGTGAGAGGGAAAATAAATGTGCTTATGTAGGGGTTATCACTCCTCATCATACCAATGGTTCATGGGGAAGAGGTCGGGTTTAGGAGCACGAGAATATGCCATATAGTATAGGGATACGAATAAAGAGTATCATCTTAGATGGCCTTGAAGAGAAGCTTGTGCTTCATCATAGTCATATAAAGGGACAAGAAGTGGGGAAGGGGCACAACCAATTGGTGAAAGTGAGAGATATAAGAGTCGACATACTCTTTGTCAAAGTGGAGAGAAATATGTGAGGTTCTAGAAACTTTCAGACAAGGTTGCCAAATTGGAGCAATAGTTTTGAGATTGATACATATTTTCCACATTTTATAGTGGCCCGCTCAATCAAAATAAACTATGTAAGAAATTTAGTAACACCTATAACTTAACCATAAAAGTAATGCAATCACTCTTTCAAAATCAAATATATTCCACTTATGTAAAAATAAGAGAGTGCACAAATGTTAAATAGTCTAATCTTGGGCTTGATTTATGTGATGGATTCAATAGTGGATTTGGATGAGCACTTGACGAATGGGATCATTATCGATAGGGTTAGACATCTAATGAGCATCAATCACGGAAAAAAAAAAATACAAAATGGATCACAACTAACAAATTTTGGGCTCTTTTTAATTGATAGGGAGTCTATGAATCCCATTGTGTAGACTACTAATGAAATGTACATGAAAAGGAAGAGAGGAGTATAGCTTGAGAGTTTGCTTGATCTAGAAGAAGCAAATCCAACTTAGGGGAGAATGGGACCAAAATAAAAGTAAAATAAAATTCTAAAAAGGAAAGGAATCGAAACTAAAGATAGAATTCAATGGAAAGTATGAAGTCCCCTAATTGGCATGCATGCGTTGAGTCACTTGGAAGTTTCCTTAATTGAGGAACCCTTTCCATAGTAAATATGTGTTTGAGTCAGAAGTTTCCTTAATTGAGGAACCCTTTCCATAGTAAATAAATGCTTGATAGTATGATAAGAGGTTGGAGTCACGCCTCTTTTTCTTGAATAACATGGTCCCCTAGTTAACCATGTTAAATTGTTACATGTGATAGTGACATAGAAAAGTAGAGAAATTTAGTAATAATTGAAGGGAAGGGTCAAACGAACACTAAAGGAGTCCACTAAGAAGCCTAAAATGCATGAAATGGATCCTTTAAGACATAAGTAAGGAGACATGTGGCACAAGAAAGCTTCATAAAAAATAGAGGCTAAATGGGAAGGGATTAAGTAACTCCTCCATAAATGTTGCAATTGTGATTAAGTGTGCATAGTGTAAATGCACGAGTAAGGGTTACAACAAAGTCTACATTTTGACATTATATAGATATTGAAAATACCAATGAGAGAGCACATTGACACTTATTAATTAATGAAGCATTAATGTAGTATCATCGTTTTTGTTCAATTGAAAATTACCACTTGGAAGTATTAGATTTTTCAAGGCTCAATGATTTGAAGATTTTGTATCTATTAGATTTTTGATTTCTAGCCATAAGTTGGGGTGGGCGTGCGATTGAAGTAGAACATATTGAATAATAATAGTAATCTAATTTAAGATCATGTCCTATCTAGATGCCAAATTGACATATGATACCCCCTTGTTTATGGGACAAGGGACCCCCTCTGTGCATTGATTTGATAACTAAGTTTATGGAGGCATGCAATACCCCATATGAGCATGAAGATAAAGAGTAAGTATGTGGTAAGTGGGTAAGTGGTTTACATTTGATTACTTTGGAATTTAAATAAAATAATAATAATAATAATATAAAAAGTGCACTTAGGGTTATATCTCCCTAGGAGCACCGTGGGGGAAATGAAATAGCGAGAGGGGAAATAGTGGGTGGTCAATAAAATAATATTTTATTGAAGTTGTTAAGTGTCTAGATCCCGAGCCTTCATATCCCTTTATATTATGTGCCTTATGTTTATTTCCCAAGATTTATGAAGGGGGCATGTGGTCTCCATGCAAGTCATATGTTCATGTAAGCCTTGGGAAGGGATTCATTCCACATTTGGGAAAAATAATTCACTAATTTTTCCTTGTTGAAAAACCATAGAGGAGGTTTCCATTCATGTATGTTGAGAGACCATGCAACTATACTGAGAGAGGCCTTGGTAGGCTGGGCCTTGGTGTGCTAAACCATGGAGGAGAATGCTACCATGTTGGTACATTGTGAGATAATTCATGTATGTTGAGATGAAGTTGGTATGTTGTTTGTTAGTGTTGAGATTGCACTATGCCAGAGGTATGTTGTTTCCATAAGTTTGATTATTATGTTTGTGAGAGGAAAACCATGGTTGTGTTTGTTTGTGATTGTTATAGCTCAGATTTCTTGACTTCTAGCATTAGACATTTTCTTGGTCATCTTGCATTGCAACACTAGACAGAAGTGGGATAACACGAGGGACTATTTAGTAGTGAAGGGGATCCCATTCCTTGTGTTATGAAATATTGAGGAGGGTAGAAAGTGGGACTATTGTATAATTAATGGATTGAAGGGTGGCTTCCCTAGATGTAAATGTTGTTATAGACCTGGGATAAGAGGGAAAATCCATGGCTTTAATAATTGATTGGGCTAATTAAGGAAATCATATCCTTAACTAGTATATTCCCCCTTTTTGTTTCATTTCCTGGCAAGGGGGTGGTACCTACTCACACTAGTGCCTATCGTTGGATTGAAAAGCACTTCCATGTAGCTATTTCCCCAAGTGCAAATGATGATAATTAAATTATTAATTTGTATTTCTTATATTTTGGATAGGTTGATGATTATGTGCTCACTGTGGAAGCTACAAGTCTAAGAGTGGACATTAGGGCTTAAGAGTGCACGATGAGCTCCCTAATAGTGCTTCATATGAATAATTCATAGGATTTAACTTTGCCTCTATCTTGTATATTAGTTTCTAACCATGTCATATAGTTGTAAATGGCCTTGTAGGATTCCTAGAAGGGGGCATAATCATGAGGAGAATGTAACTGTGTGTATGTGAAAAAATTGTATAAGCATGTTGTTGTAAATATATAAGAATGATGTTGCAATTTCCCATGTATAAACTATATTTATTTAATGTATGAGAGGAACCATGTTTTATGTGCTTATATGGTTGATTGTACTCATGGGAAATGGGTTAATTAGTCATGGTCAATGTTATTATGTTGCTAAATTACATTTGTCTATGAATTACATGTAAGAATGTTGGTTACAACTTAATTATGCAATTGTGTACATTGCATTGTGGTATCAGAGCAAGAAGTTGGCGTGAATTTGGTGATTTCTAGAAGCACTTGATATCCTTAACAAAGCGCAGAGGGTATTGAGTATGTTACAATATGGTATCAGAGGTATTAGTTACAACACTGGGGCTGTATGGGTTGGAAGACAACGTTTATATGAATACATTGTAGTTTTCATGTCAAGTGTTTGAAAAAACACCTCAAGAAGAATAATTGGGGAAGTATTCTTGATAATGTCAATTGTTGGAATGATGGTTCAAATTCCAAAATCGTATTCTTGTTAGAGCTGTAATTGAGAATACCTAGTTTTATAATGTTAACTAATGTAACTTTTGAATGGTAGATCTTAAGGCCATGGTGGATTGAGTTAATTACGATGATAGAGTTCGGTGCTATGGAGGAATTGGGAAAAAAAAATGAAATCACTAAAAATGCCCAAATTTTGATTATGACATAAAACAAAGTTACCAACTTAACGAGAACTCTCCAGAGTTCTCGTGTTTTTAGAGGTCACATTTTTACCCTTGTTTCAAAAAGTGGTGCTACTGGAAACACCCTTTTTTTTGGAGGTTGTTAAAATTTTGACTTGTTTAAAATCACGACCTTGACATTACAGGCATCGTGGGTGTTGACGGAGAAATGCCTAGCATCGTCCCCCTCCCCCATGGACGTGGATTGCATGTAATCCACACCCATTGGGGGGGGGGGGCGTCCCATACCACATTCAGTTTTTTTATTTATTTAATTTTTAGTTTGTTTTTATTTTTATTTATTTTTATTATTATTTTAGTTATATAAAAAAATGAATATCAATTTTGTTTGTTTTTTATAGTATTTAATTTAAATTTATTATTATTATTATTATTTATTTTTAATATAGTTCAGATTTGTATTTTATTTTTTTTAAATGTTTGGGTTTTTAATATTTATATTTTTAAAATTTGTGATTTTATTTTATTTTTTTTAATTTAATTTTTTGGTTTTCATTTTCATTTTTTTTTTGTTTTTTTGTTTATAAGAAAATCTATGTTTTCACTTTCTTTCTTTTTTTTCAATTTTTGTGTTTGAAATTTAGCATTTTAAGGGTTATTAAAAAAAAACATTTTTTTAGATTTCACTATTTTTCTAATTCTTTTTTTGAATTTTTTGATTAAAAGTTTGCGATTTGCATTTTTTTAATGAAAGTTGTTTTTAGAATTGTTCAAAAAATAACAAATAATAATATTGTGTATTTTCCTAACAGTTCTGAAAACAACTCTCACCATATAAATCTTATTAGTCAAAATTTGTTTTATTTTTCCTTAAAAATAGAATTTATTTAGGGTTTTTTTTCCAATTTAATTATTTTTTTTTAATATAAATTATTAAAAAAAAAATTAATTAGTGAATAAATTATCAAGTAATAACACTTTTAGATTCGTCCTCGAGGTGTACATCAGTTGGCGATAGAGTGAACTGTTAAGGCACTCCTTGTGACGTTGTTGGTTCAAACCTTGCAAAGTCGTGTGTACTGCACGTGGGACCGCATGGGTATGCGTGGAGGTTATAGTGGTAGCGGTCGAAATCGACCCCGTGTCACATGAGTATGAGCTCAAATAATTGTTGATTCCATGATATATAAAAAAAAATAACACTTTTAGATTTCAAATTCGATTTTCAGTGTCGTATTTGTGGAGGTGCCACTGGTCAAGGTCATGTTTCAATTAGGTCATAGTTTAAACTCCAAAAAAAAAGTGATGCTACTGGTAGCATCACTTTTTGATTCAAGGGTCAATTTCAGGGTTTTGTCTGCAATGTCAAGGGTGCGATTTCAAACAACTTGCAATTTTAACTACCTCCCCCAAAAATGGTGCTACCAGTAGTACTAGTTTTTATTTGGGGGTTGATTTCACGGTGTTTTTTACACAAAAATATCTTTTTTTTGGTTGGTGCTCTTGTTTTGAGGTCACAATTCTCGTTAAGTTGATAACTATGTTATAAGTTTGAATTCACCATAAATGGTGTTGAATTCCCATCTCAGGAGGAAATTAATGCATAGGGGGTTAAATCAGAGAAGCCATTTTAAAAAATTTGTAATAGCCCAATTTGATTATTTATTTATCATAGTTGTTAATTTAAATTTAATTAATTATTAAAATAAATTCAATGAGTCCTTTTATTATTTTATTATTAAAAGGTGGGTGAAGTAATTAATGAGGGGATAACGTTGTTGGGGAATTAATGAGAGGATAAGGCAGTTGGGAAATTGAATAAGGAAGAGGGGAGAGGACTTGAGAGGGGGTCTTTTGTTTTTGGAGAAAATTTGGGGGAAGAAGGAGAAGCAAGAAATTCTGAAAGAGGGAGGGAAGAAGGAGAAATTGGAAGAACAGATTGTTTTGTGGAACTCTTACAGGGGCACTGTTGTTGTTAAAAAATTTGGGCTCAGGGGCCAGGAAACCGCAAGGATTCCTGGAACTAGGGAGATGGAGAGGTTGTGCCTAGCTGGCTGGGATGTAAATATTCAGTTTTGGTGCAGTTTGGGCAAGAACAAGAACAAATGAACAAGGGGCTAAATCAACCAGAACCTGTAGGTCGAGGTATGTATTTTACTAGTTGTTCTATTGTTATTATGTGATCTATTTACCAATTTATTCCTTGCATAAATAAAATTCTAAACTAAAATGTTGTAAATGAAACTTCTTAATTATAGATCTTTCAGTAATATAAATTTTATTTCATATATACAAAAGTTTTTTTCTTACATGAAAGAATCATTACAGTAGGAGATAATTATATTTTGAGGCCTTGAAATAGAGGGCCTAACAAAATTCATGATGGTCACTTGTTAATTGAGAGAGAGAGAGAGACCCTGGAGAAAGTGCAGAAATTGAATAGAAGTGGAAACTTCAAAGAGCCATAACTTTCAACTCAGAGCTCAATATTGACCATGGTTATAGCCATTGGAAAGGTAATTCAGAGGAGAAAATGATAGAAGGTTTAAGTTTTCAAAAGGCACATCTGGTTGTTTCAAAAAATTATAGGAGGGGGGCCTCTAAGCTTGAGTGAGAAATGGAATTGTCAAATGTGGAAGACTTCCAAAATAGTTTTAATTTTGGAAATGTTCGACAAAACAAGGTATTCCCACATAGGGTGAACACCTTAAGAAATTGCTCACACAACCAGATCAAAGATCATAACACACCAATTTTTTTACATGGTTAAAACCCTCTAAGATGGAAATGGTCCACGACCCCAACTAACGTGGCTACTTGAGGCAATATATTAATGCAAAAGAAAAATATTTTACAAGAGAGTTTTTCACAATTGATCATTAGAAAATGACCCTCCATGCTCTTTAAATAAGATCGTGACCAAATTGGGTGTTAATCTACAGATCAATATAATTGTTAAGATTGAGGAGAATATGAGTCGTCAGATCACTCTATTTCTAGAACATATCGTGATCGTCAGATTATATAACTACAAATGCATATTAATGCATAATAAAGAAGCACACTTTTACCTAAAGACACATTAGACCAAGTTGATCTTAACTAACCCCTAAGTGTCTAAATATCCTAACATCCCCCCTTAAGAAAAACTTGGGATATGATTGAAGGATTTACAAAGGTGACAAAACATGAGAAGGAAGGAGGCATTAGAGCCTATCCCCCCTTAATGACAACTTCCTGAAATCCTAACATAGAATCTCAAAGTTTGGAAAACTTTGCTTCTATAAAATACTTTGTGAAAATGTCTGCAACTTGATCTTCTCTAAGGAAGAAGAGCACTTCGAGAACTCAATCATGAATAATATTTCTGATGAAGTGCATGTGTAGCTTATTGTCTTTGTTGCGCTGATGTTGAACTAGATCTTTGGAAAGCTTAATGGCACTCTAATTGTCACACCAAAGTGTGGTAGAATGTTGTTACTAGACTCCAAACTTTGAAAGGAGTTGTCAAAGCCACAAGGCTTCTTGACTTGCCTTAAATGTTGCTCGATACTCTGCTTCTACTAAAGAAAGAGCAAGAGCTTATTGTTTCTTACAAGCCCAAGTGACAGGTCTATAACCAAGGTTGAAAACATAACCTGCAATAGACTTTGATCATGAGGGTTGTCAACCCAATATGAATCAGTGCAACCAACCAACAAAGGAGTCCCCCCTAAATTGTGATGTATCTCAAACTGAATTGTACCTCAAATATATCGAAGTATCTTTTTTGTGCTTTCCAATGGCTTTTATGGGGTGTTTACTTATACCAGGCAACAAGACCCACATCAAAGGAAATATCAAGATGGGTATGAGTCAAATACAAGAGGATACCAACTAAATGAAGGTACAAAGTGGCATCGATTTCAGGATTAGTACATGTGGCAACAAGATTGACTCCATATAGGAAAGGAGATGGGGCTAGTTTACAATCTTCCATGTGAAAGTGGCAAATAGGCTCACATTCATACTTAGACTGGGAAAGGGAAATTCCTTCCTTAGTTTGCAATACTTGGAAGCCAAGGAAAAATAATGCAAATAGCCTAAGTTTTTCATTTCAAATTTCTTTTTAAGGATGGATTTCACATGGGTTAAAAGTTTATGGTCACTACCAGTGGGTTAAAAGTTTAGGGTCACTACCAGTGATGATAAGGTCATCAACATAAAGAACAAGTACTTTCAGATGGCTTCCTACTTTCTTGGTATAGGCAATGGGGTCAAAACGACATATAGAAAATTCGATGTCAAGAAAAAAGTTATCCATTTTAGTATACCAATATCGAGGAGCTTGCTTAAGACCATAGAGATATTTATTAAGGCAACATACAAGGATGGAGTTTTTTAACATAGCCAAGAGGTTGTGTCGTGTATATTATTTCTTGTAGATCCTCATGCAAGAAGGTGGATTTATGTAACAACCCTGGTTAAATAACTAATTGTCAAAGTTAAATAAGTGTTTAAGGTTTATTAAGTTTATTTAATTAAATAATTAATTGTCCTAATGTATATTAATTAATTAATTATTATTTATAAATAATAATAATAATAATAATTTATTTATTTATTGTTTAATGTATATTAATTAATTAATTAATTAACTCATTAAATATTTGGGTAATGAATTAAAGTTTAATAAATTTTAATTTATTAAAAGAAAACATAACGTAATGAAGGAGGGAACCATTAAGGAGAAGGGATAAGGTGGTTGGCATTAAAGGGAGGGATAAGGTGGATGGCATTGAATGAAGGGAGGAGGCGGTGAATGGGAAGGAGGATATGAGGGGGCAGAGACATTCTAGACAAGGGACTTTTGATTTTGGGGCAAGGAGAATTTTTTAGAGAGGGGGGGAGATTGTATTGGAAAACTACATTTTCTAGTTTTAGGCTGGAGGAATTTGTTGGACTATTACAGGGGAGCATCAGTTGCTGGGAGTTTTGGGCTTGGGGGCCAGGAATCCTTACGGAATCCTAGAGCTAGGGAGCCGGAGAGGCTCTGTTCCTAGCTGGATGGGTGGTTAGACAATTTTGGGCAGTGCATCAAGTTGAGTTGGGGACAGCAGAGTTGGGGACAACAGTAGCATCAGTTAGAGGTATGAGTTTTCATTATTCTGATGTGTTATGAAATTGATTATAATATGCTCGTAAATATTATTATGATGTATTATGTGGTTATCGTCATGTTTTTGAATATGCTTATATGTTGAATAATGAAATTTCTTATACGTTGAAAGAAATTTTATGTTTAAATTTATGCAATTTTAGGTTCTGTTAGATAGGACCTTACACATAGTATCAAAGCTCTGGTTTAAAATCTGGAGCCAAGGGCCTACCCACCCACCCAAAAATTTAAACAACTTCTATTTAGTTATATTGAAACCCTGAATAAATTGTTTAGGGTAGATATATATTGAAATCAACCCTGAAAACCTACAACCTAAAAACCTTGAGAGAGGGGCCCTGAAACCCTTTATTTAGATATAAAGATGGGCCTGAGCGCCAAGCTCCAGCTTTTCCTAACCTACAAGCCAATCCATAAGGAGAAGCCACGAGGAAGCCCACTGGTTACCAAGTGCGCTACCCATCATCTATTATAAATAATGTAAAATATATAATAAAAATAAGGTGTAGGAAGAATAGATAAAGAATATATAAAAAAAAGAAATATTGGGTTTCTTACCCATTCTCTTGTGTCCTCATATTGGCAACATTGTTCCAAGACAATTGAGACTTGGGATTAACATTTGATAGAGGAGTCAGCTAAATAAAAAAGGATTGTTGTAGATCACGTCTAAAATGACGATACTCATAGTCACTATCACGATCCCTTCTAGGATCTGGACCCAAAATTCTAAGAATAAATGCCAAAAATACTGTCACAGCCTGCACCACAAGAGAAATTAAGCCAACACATTTGCATATAGAAAGGTTATGTTTGATAAATTCCTTCAGTTGTTTAAATCGACCAGTAGGGTATTTAGGAATATCATCTTCCCACTTCTTGTCTAACAAAACACGGGCAATGGCTCCTCCCTGAAGTATAAGAAACAACAAAAGAGAAAATATGTAAATAGCAAGATATTTGTGATTTGTAGATTCAATAGCAATATGTCCAACGAATGTAATGAAACATAAAATCATGCCCATTGATAAAAATGTGTAAATAAACCAGGGACGAGGTGGAGCTCCATGCAGCACCATTGGATTTTGTTCATTATCATACCACCTCTTAAGCATTCACAGTGAATACGAGATCATTGCGATTCCAACCAGGATAAATATGGAATTTATGATCTTCAGACCCCATATTATGCAAGTCCTGCAGTGACTCCGCCTCATTTCCCCGATATGTTGAAGGCTTGAAATGTCTGCCATTGCATCCACCCAACCCTGGATTTGTTACGCACTGGTCTCCTAACCCAACCCTGGATTTGTTACGCATTGGCCTCCTTACCCAGGCCAGGGATGGAGCCTCGCAAAAACGCAAAGCTTAGCGCAAGCCTAAGAGGCAACCAGGGGACAACCCACATACAATACACACAAGTATTATTTTTACACAACACGCATCACCAAAGACCGAACACACAAGTCAGAACCAAAGACCGGACACCAAGCCACGAGGAGGATCCCATCATGGGAATTTTCTTTTGCACCAAAGCACAACGCACATCTACCCCAGCACTGAGCACCAAGCCCTTCCATTCCACATGTCAAGCAGTAAGCATATGACCGAGGGCTCGAACATCCAATGAAATCGCATCTCATACCAAGTCATAGGATAACGTACACAAGGTGCCCAAAGAAGGAGCCCGCAATGGGCTAAAATTTATGTACTACGCGTTCAACGTACCAGCACATAGCCAGCAGGATAGCGCCAAGCCGCAGGCGTTGCACTACACAGGCCCAGCCGAAAAATTAAAAAAAAAAAACACACAAAAACCCCAAGTTCGTGAGCCAACCAAGCATCAACACAAATATGCCCAAATTATATGAACGGCAGCAAGTGCCAAGCCACCAGGAAGGAGCCACGGTAGACTGCACAACGCATAAGGTTTAAGACTAAAAAAAAAACAAAAAATTATATATAGTCGCAGGCCCAGCTCCTCCCAACATACCAAGCTCAGCGCACGCGCCCAACCATGGAGGAGAAGCCCATAAAATAATAGAGGGAACGTGCCATTGTACACGACGTGCCCTCTAGACCTTGAAACCATGGACACCAGGGTCGACCGAGCAGAGAGATGACCATGGTCGGCCTCATCCTTCACCCTGAGCTTTTGACAAAAAAAAACATGAAATGAAAAGGAAGAGAGGGTAGGGTTCGAAGAGATAAGGATGGAGGAGATTAGGGTTATGGGATGAGCGCTGGGGAGGAGGGGGCACGTGGGCCTCATGCAAGGACCCACTCCCCTAAAGAGAGTAACGTTTGTTTACAGACAAGTAAAAAAAAAACATACGCCTAACCCTATTTTCTAGTCTAAGTTGCACAAATGTGAAATGTCCTTGAACTCACCCTGACAGCTTTGGTTGATGAAGATTAAATTATATAGGATGGTTAGGACTCGAGGAAATCGAGGCAGAGGGGCATTGTCGCAGAGACCGCCAGCGCCGCCACCACCATCCCCTGAACTAGCTCTCATACTGCGCTCTTTGGAGGCCATAAATGAGACTTTAAAGGGGCGTCAACTAGCAGGGATCGAAGTGGAGCCCCCACCATCTGGAACGGGTAATCCAGAAGCGTCGAGGGATTCAGGGGGAGGACCTCCACCCGAAGACATCACTAGAGAACTGTAGAAGATCAAACTTCTAGAGTTTGTCGGGGGTCATGCCAGTGAACGTGCCGAGGCATGGTTGGAAGGCATGACAAGGTATTTTACCTTAAGAGACTATGTGTCCACTTCAAAGGCGAAGATAGCAATTTTTCAGTTGAGAGACAGTGCCTTGAACTGGTGGGGCAACCTGGAAAGGCAACTGCATCTTACCCCGGACACCGTATCTTGGGAACTTTTCGAGGAGAGGTTCCGAAGGAAATATCTACCAGCTTTCTATGAGGAACAACACGTGGGAGCATTTCATGCTCTAGTACAAGGAAACAGGATCGTAGAAGAATATGAGATCAGGTTTATGGAATTGGTCAAATATGTTTCATACATGGATAATGACCAACGACAAGAAGAACGCTTTGTCTATGGGTTAAACCCTAAGATAAGGGCTATGGTGCGGATGTGAAAACCGTCTTCAGTAGCAGAAGTAGTGGAAAATGTGCGTTATGCAGAGGAACACATGAACTTAAATGGAGGTACGAGACCGACCTTTCCGCATCATCCTGGATTCGTGGGAAAGGCCCCTAGGACATTTCCCAAGGGAGGGGGCTCAAGGCCACCTCCATATGGTAATAGAGTCGCAACAAGGACAGTAGCCGCAGGGATTTCAATCGCAGCAAGTGCAACATCTCGTTCATCACCAATAACGCAGTCAGGTCCATGGCCATCTCAGGGAGCAGCTAGTAGGGGAAGGAACTCATTTTAGAGACAGTCACATAATAGTGCGCAGGTTCAATCTCGTGTTACCTTTTGGGGATGTGAAGGACCCCATTACCAGCGTGACTGCCCAGAGTTACAATCAAGATTTGTGCATAGAGAAGGAAAGGCCCCGATGGGAAGAGCAAGTGGTAGCCACCAAATTTACGCAGTGGTTAATAATCGCCAAGCATAACATCAATCCACGGTGGTGGAGTCATCAGGTACACTAAATCATATCAATGTTAATATTTTATTTGATTCTGGTGCTACAGATAGTTTCATTTCACCATCTGCATTAGAAAAGAGTGGGTTGGCAACGTACGAGCATGATGAATTTAAACAAGTCGAGATGGCTTCAGGGGAAAAAAAAGCGGTAGGACCTAGCGTTGATAATTGTATAGTAGACTTGGGAGTGTGTACTACCAGGTTGAAGGTATACGTCACTGCTCTCGGGACGTATGACCTAATCATTGGAATGGATTGGTTAGAAGCTCATCGAGCTTTGGTTGATTGTTTCGCAAAAATGGTGATTTATGTCAACGATGAAGGAAGGCCAGTAGAGATCCATGGTGTACGGATACGGGTGTCTCTACGCTTTATCTCAACTATGAAGGTTAAGCGGTGCATGAGGCAAGGGTGTCGATTGTATGTAGTGGAAGCAGTGAATGAAAGGAAGGGACCCTCCTTGGATCAGTACCCGGTATTGTCAGAGTTTAAAGATGTTTTTCTGAACGAGTTACCAGGGTTACCTCCTGAGAGGGAGCTTAATTTTACTATTGAGCTAAAACCTGGTGCAGAACCAATTTCCAAGACTCTGTATCGGATGACAGGGCCAAAACTTTGTGAGTTGCAAATATAGTTGAAAGAGCTACTGGACTTAGGGCTAATAAGGCCCAGTGTCTCACCTTGGGGTGCACTTGTAAAGAAGAAGGATGGTTCCTTACAACTGTGCATAGATTACAGGGACTTGAACCATTCTATAGTGAAAAATAGGTACCCAATGCCATAGATAGATGATCTCTTTGATCAGATGAAAGGAGCAGCGGTATTCTCAAAAATTGATTTGCGATCAGGGTATCACCAGTTAAGGATTAAGGAAGGTGATATTCCTAAAACTGCCTTTCAAACTTGGTTTGGGCATTACGAGTTCGTTGTAGTACCTTTCAGATTGACTAATGTGCCAGCAGTATTCATGAGCCTCATGAATGGCGTATTTCAAAAGTACTTAGACCGTTTTGTACAAGTCTTTTTAGATGATATCCTCATCTATTCCAAGAATGAAAGAGAACATGAGGAACACTTACGAGTGGTGTTGTCCTACCTTAGAGAGAACAAATTGTATGGGAAGTTGTCAAAGTGTTCCTTCTTCCAGAAAGAAATTCACTATTTAGGACCTATCATTTCCAGCGAAGGAATCTATGTGGACCCAGAAAAGGTAAAGGCAATTATGGAATGGCCAGTGTCGAAAAATGCTAATCAGGTAAGAAGCTTCATGGAGCTAGCAGGTTATTATCGGAGATTTGTGGAAGGGTTCTCTAAAATAGCGAAACCCGTCACCACTTTGCAGCGCAAGGGGGTCAGGTATGACTAGACAGAAGAATGTGATAGTGCATTCATCGAGCTTAAGAGGTTACTAACTAGTGCGCCAATTCTATGAGTGCCTGATATGGAAAAGGACTTCATGGTCTGTACAGATGCCTCAAAGCAAGGGTTGGGGGTCGTGCTAATGCAAGATGGAGGTGTGATAGCTTATGCGTCAAGGAAGCTGAAGAAACACGAGGAACTTTACACTACTCATAATTTAGAGTTGGCAGCGGTAATGCTAGCTCTAAAACTTTGGAGGCACTATCTAGTAGGGCGAAACTTTGAGCTCAAAACGGACCATCAAATTTTAAAATGTCTCTTCACTCAAAGGGATCTGAATGCCAAGCAAAGGCGATGGAGTGAGTACGATTTTGGTATTTTATACATCAAAGGAAAGGAAAATGTGGTTGCAGATGCCTTGAGCAGGAGACCACGTGTCTTCTCCTTGGTACCTTTAAAATTCAATCTGAGGGAATGTGTGTTGACGCAACTCCATGGAGACAGTTGGTATTTAAAGGTTACCTCAAACCTCCAGAGTGGGAGGCAATTAGATCCAAAGTATGAAGGATATAGTCTGGAAGCAGACGGATTGTTAAGATATCAAGAAAGGATGTACATCCCCGAAAGTGGGGATATTCGAAGCATCATACTGAAGGAAGCCCATAGAGCACTTTATTGTGTGCATCCAGGGGTGAAGAAAATGTACACAGACATGAGGAAGCTCTTCTTCTGGGTAGGCATGAAGCGCGATGTAGTCCATTTCATCACCAAGTTCCTAGAGTGTCAACAAGTGAAAGCCGACCACCACCACCCGGCAGGCCTCCTACAACCACATGATGTTCCTATGTCCAAGTGGGAAGTCATCTCTATGGATTTTGTTGTGGGTTTGCCGCTCACATCTCGTAGACACAATGCCATTCTTGTGATAGTTGATAAGTTAACCAAGAGTTCTCATTTTATTCTGGTTAGAGACACTTACGATGTCACTGATGTGGCACGCGTGTTTGTAAGTGAGGTCATCCATTTGTACGGGATACCTAAGAATATCATTTCAGATAGGGACTCCAGGTTCACTTCTAGGTATTGGACAAGTTTGCAGTCAGTGTTAAGGACTCAATTGAACTTAAGTACAACTTATCACCCTGAAACAGATGGGCAAACCGAGAGAGTAAATCAGGTTATGGAAGACATGCTTAGAATGTATGTTATGGATAATCAAACCCATTGGGAGAAGTACCTACCTTTGGTAGAGTTCGCCTACAATAACAGTTTTCAAAGCTCCATTGGAATGCCACCCTACGAAGCTTTGTATGGAAGGCCATGCAAAACACCATTGAGTTGGGAAAGATTAGAAGACCGAATAACAGTTGGGCTAGAATTGATTCAAGAGATGGAGGAACAGGTGATTCAGATTAGGCAAAGACTAAAGGAAGCACATGATAGACAGAAAAGTTATGCGGATGCACACAGGACTGATCGAAATTATGAAGTGGGAGATCAGGTTTTCATTCGTATCAGGCCTAATAAGAGTACCATACAGTTTGGGAAGGGGACAAAGTTGTCACCTCAATTTATAGGACCGTTTAGAATCCAAGAGAAAATTGGACCCATTGCCTATCGTCTCGTACTGCCACCCCACTTGCATAAAACTCATAATGTTTTTCATGTATCTGTTCTACATCATTATGTTGCTGATGAATCACATAAACTAAATTGGAAGGAATTGCAGGTATCGGACGAGGGAACCCTCATAGTAGAACCATTACACATATTGGACTGTAGAGTCCGACAGCTCAGGAACCGTCTGGTAGATCAAGTTAAGGTCCAGTGGAACAAGTATAGTCCAGTATCTGCTACTTGGGAAGATGTCGAGACGTTACGACGAGATTTTCCCTCACTTTTTTGACCACCTCGAGAATATGTTTCTCGAAGGTTGGGTGTATGTAACACCACCTTTTGACTTAGACAACCAATATTACCTAAGGCCTAAACACCTTTATTTTCTATTCACATTGAAACTATTAAATGATACCTTTGAAATTTTAAGATGTATGAACCTTTATGAATGTTTAAATGTATTTGAATAATGATAGATATGATGCAATATATTGTGAGAATGTAAATTTTATGAATGTTTAAATGTAATTGAATAATGATGCGATATATTGTGAGAATGTAAATTTTATGAATGTTTAAATGTTATTGATGATGTTGGATATGATGCAATCTATTATGCGAATGATAATTCTATGAATGGGTAACATTAATTGAATTATGGGGTATTATGAGATCTATTTCTAACTTGAAAACTTTGATGTTAAAGTTGTTGGTACGGGGATACCAAATTGAGATTTTAGTTGTATGCAATTACATGATGATAATGCATAGAAATGTATGAGTTTGTGTTACAGACTAATCTGCAGGTTATGGGCTATGAAATAACCAAGGGATAATGATGATGAAAGTGGATGTCATGACCACTGGTCGAGAAACAATATGGCATGAATCTTTGTATGTGAAATTATATTGGTTTGGATACATTGCTATGATATGTGGACCAGTGCAGGATTTCAGGAGGTGAAATTGCCCAAAACCGAATAAATGATGACAAAACTCCCAGCAACACGGTGCCATTGTATATTCCATTGTAGGGTGTGGACCCTAGTCCTGTTAGGAGGGGTGGAGGCATTTCCCACCGTGTATCCTCTGAAACCTGGAGTCATGGGAGTTCGGTGTTAGCTCACGCTCCCCTAGACGTGTGATGATGACTGTCAGTTGCCTGCTGGGGAAGCTTGGTCAAGATAGTGACACTTCTGCTTACGGATTCTATTTGGAGTTAGGTTAATATAGTTGACACTCCAAGATAGTCCAGCAGAGGAAGGATATGAATGGAAGATGGAAGTAAGTTAGGGAGGAAGGATGAGTAGAAATAGTTGAGTGTATGGAGATTTGTCTTATGGTGGAATTTATTTGTTTTCCTTCTGAAAAGAAAATGGGTATATATGAATATTCATAATTATGTAACTAAACTACAATTGTCTAAATAACATTGTTGAGCTAGATAATTGTAATTAAAGGATTTCGCAAACATTTGATTGGTTTATTGTCTTTTATAAAATGAATAGTCTTGTTGAATGGATTGGATGCATACAGAAAATATTATAGAGATGATAGTTATTGTTATTAGTACATGCACGAGACTTGTATGTATTAGCTACACATGCATTTCTTGCACATATACACTAGTATGTATGAGTTTTCTTGGCTTACTTACTAATAATGTCGGTTATTTGTTATGAATGTGTGAACCATGTGTCTTTTCCCTTGTATCATAAAATACTTTAAAACTTCGGGACGAAGTTTCCTGAAGGGTGGATGTATGTTACAACCCTAGTTAAATAACTAATTGTCAAAGTTAAATAATTGTTTAAGGTTGATTAAGTTTAATTAAATAAATAATTAATTGTTCTAATGTATATTAATTAATTAATTATTATTTATAAATAATAATAATTATTTATTTATTTATTGTTTAATGTATATTAATTAATTGATTAGTTAATTAATTAACTCATTAAATATTTGGGTAATGAATTAAAGTTTAATAAATTTTAATTTATTAAAAGAAAACATAACGTAATGAAGGAGGGAACCATTAAGGAGAAGGGATAAGGTGGTTGGCATTAAAGGGAGGAATAAGGTGGATGGCATTGAATGAAGGGAGGAGGCGGTGGATGGGAAGGAGGATATGAGGGGGCAGAGGCATTCAAGATAGGGGACTTTTGATTTTGGGGCATGGAGAATTTTCGAGAGAGGGGGGGGAGATTGTATTGGAAAACTACATTTTCTGGTTTTAGGCTGGAGGAATTTGTTGGACTGTTACAGGGGAGCATCGGTTGCTGGGAGTTTTGGGCTCAGGGACCAGGAATCCTTACGGAATCCTAGAGCTAGGGAGCCGGAGAGGCTCTGTTCCTAGCTGGTTGGGTGGTTAGATGGTTTTGGGTAGTGCATCAAGCTGAGTTGGGGACAGCATAGTTGGGGACAACAGTAGCATCAATTAGAGGTATGAATTTTCATTATTCTGCTATGTTATGAAATTGATTATAATCTGCTCGTAAATATTATTATGTTGTATTATGTAGTTATCATCATGCTGTTGAATATGCTTATATGTTGAATAATGAAATTGCTTATGCGTTGAAAGAAATTTTATGTTTAAATTTATTCAATTTTAGGTTCTGTTAGATAGGACCTTACAATTTAACATCCATGTAATGGACCTCCCATCTATGTGAGTAAACAAGGGATATAATAAGGAGGGTGGAATTAATTTTGGATACAAGGGAAAATGTTTCATTGTAATCAACTTCTTCAACTTGAGGGAGTCCATTGACAACTGATTGGGAATTACGTCTTTCAACACTTCCTTCTGATGCATATTTAGTTTTATACACCCATTAACATCGGACAAGTTGTCTTCCTTCTAGAAGAGGTACAAGATCCCAAGTAGCATTAACCATTCAGGAATACTATTCTTCATTCATTGTTGTATCCCAATTTGGATGTCTAGAAGCTTCTATAAATGTGTATGGATCATGTGTCTTTGAAAATTAAGCCAAAATAGATGAGGCTCACTGGAACTATGAACATGTCTAATGTTGATATGAAGGATCATTGACAATATCACTAGATGCTTCTCGTGTTAAATGAAACCATCTAGGAAGGTGTGGTGCTAGTGCATGTTCATGTTTAATGGACTCATCTGGAGGAAGATGAGCAGACAGAGGCAGATTTTAATCCTCACTGTCATCATCTGAAGAAAATACCAGAATAGGATCACTGACATAAAAATTGGGAAGAGAAGATGGTATATACGTCAAAGATGGCTTGCATGATAAAGATGACACAAACGCTGAATTAGGCTCATATTCCAATAGATTTTCATCAAAATTAATATCTCTTCAAATAATTATTTCATTGGAATAAGGTTGAAGAAGTTTGTAACCTTTGACATCTTTAGAATATCCAACAAAAATTCACTTCTCACTTTTAGGTTGTAATGCTTTCATTTTATCATCAGGAATGTGAGCCCATGCTTCACTACCAAACACACATAAGTTGCTTACATTTGGTTTAATTTTACTCCATACTTATTCTAGTGTTGTATTTTTTTAAGCCTTTATGGGAGTGTTGTTTACTATGTAACTTTCACAATTAATGGCTTCCACCAAATAATGAAGACTTAAACTCTTAGATTGAATCATACAATTTTCCATTTCCTTTAATGTATGATTCTTTCTCTCAGCAACACCATTTAGTTGTGGTTTATATGGACCAATATGTTACATTTGAATGCCTTGTGCAGTGCGGTAAGTTGTAATTTTGTTGTTCACATATTTGCCTCCATTATCTGTTCTTAACCTCTAAAATTGATGCCTAAATTGTTTTTCTACAAGGGCCTTATAGGCCAAAAACATGTCAAAACATTCACTCTTAAGTTTTAAGGAATAAACCCAAATACATCTAGATAAGTCATCAATGAAAGTTAAGAAGTACTAGAACCCAGAGAAGGAGAAGGAATCATACCACACAAATTACTATCAACAAGCTACAAGGGGGCCAAGGCATGCCAAGAAGCACATTTGTTAAACTTTTCCCTATGATGTTTGTCAAGAATACAACTAGCAAAAACACCATCTTTACAAGAAATGAGAGGAAGACCAAATTTCACCATATTTTGATTACATAATCGTTGCAATGAGAAATAATTTAGATGACCAAACTACTCATACCAAAGTTTGTTCAAGTCATCACTATGAGCGATAAAAATTGATGGAAAAGATGATGACCCAAAGTTGTCAAATTTGTACAACCTGGTAATATCATCAACAATTCTAGTGGCCAGGACATGCTTAGGATCTTTTAAATCCTTGATTACAACTTGGTGAGGTGAAAACTCTATTGTTTTACCTTTACATGAATGAGTGATTTGATATACTGATAGAAGGTTGCAAGAAATACTTGGAACACATAATACATCATTGAAATGACCATTATCTACCTGAATTGGTCTAGAACCTACATCACTAAGAGATCTATTATCACCGACAAATATTTGTTTGGTGTTACATTCATTAAGAGTAGAAAAAATGATTTTATCCTTAGCCATATAATAAGATGCTCCATAATTAAAAAGCCATTCATTAGAAGAAGAAGTAGATGTTGCATTGAAAGAGAAAGAAGAAATAGAAACTGCATGTTCATGAGAATAAGAGTTAGAAGAAGAAGAATCAAGATCGATGTTGTGCTTCTTCATTGTTGCTTCTAAGGCCTCCATTTTATTAAAACATTTAGATTCCAGATGACCGTCTCACCCACAAAAATTGCAATGCATGTCAGTATTTTTAATTTTTTTATTTTGGTCCTTTATCACCATTGGGAGTAGAAGTCAACTCGGAGGGTTTGGGACCCCTTGTTTTGCTTATTGTTGCAATGATGTTGCTTCTTTGGATGTTTGGTTTGATCTTTCAGTTGGGCCACCAAGGCTTTGTTAGATGTACCTACAGTGTCGATCACTCCAAGATGCACGAGTTTATCTTGCTTTCGAATCAAAGAATCACATAAAGACTCAAATGTGAGATCTTGATAAGAATCCCCTAGAGCTTCTTCGGTGGCATAAAAGGTAGATACAGAGACATAATATGCACTAACATAGTTACCAACTTAACGAGAACACTACAAAGTTCTCGTTTTTTGGGGGGTCACATTTTTTACCTCGTTTTGAGAATTTGTTCTATCGGTAGCACCCCCCCTCCCTTTTTAAGTTGTTTTTTGATATTTTAAATCTTCTTGTCCATAATGTATCCACATTATTTTTTACGATGGTTAAAATTTAGACCCATCGCATTAACAATTGATGTCATTGTGATGTCATTGCAAACAAGGACTTTAAATTTACCCTCAAATAAAAAAGTGATGCTACC
>ML834468.1:25283-36542 GCA_009831015.1 Picea engelmannii | reverse complement strand
AAAAAAATAAAAATAAATATATATATATATATATATCTTAAAAAAACTTAACTAAAAATACCTAAAATATAATATTTTAAAAAAAATACCAAAAAAACTTAAGATTACCAATTAAAAAAAAATTAAAAATTTTGAAATAAAAAATTATATATGATGATGATGATGATGATGATTAATGTCCACTAAGACCGAATTGGTCTATCGGACCTTAAGAGGGTAAGTGATTACTTGTGATACTTTAGAATTTTGTTTGTGTGCTTGAAAAGCTTTAAGAGAAGCTTTCCAAGATCACCATAGTTTTGTTGAGTTAAGAGGTTAGGAAGGTTGGTACTATGACAAATATTTTGAATATGAAATCTAATCTGGTTATAGGTTGGACAATCTAAGAGAAAGTGTTTTTCATGTTCATCCTTCTTAGTGTCACAAAGGTGTCACTCTTTCATCCCATGGCGTTTTAAGAATTGACCAACGCCCAATTTCATTATGGAGCTCACGAGAATTTGTTCTTATATTAGCAATGTTTTTTTTTTCTTTACACTCGTCAAAACAGATAATTTTGATCTTCTAGATTAGGGTTGATTACATCCTTATAATACCTTAACTTTCTTTTTTCCTCTAACTCGTTATCACACCACATTTTCTCCTTAAATTTTGATTTGATGATATTTTTAATAACATCTTTATTTTGCAAAATGGTGTCTTCCATGATTCCCCGATATTTTAGCCAAGACTGGGCATCTTTATGCCATCCTCACTTGAGTCGATGGTGTTTACGACTTGATTTTGAAGCAATTTTAGGAAGCCTATGTCTTCCATGTTGTTTAACTTGTTCTTATACATCAGGTATCTAGTCATAGCCATGTTAGATTTTTTAGCTCGGGAGGTACTCCGCATGTTTTGTCTTGTATGCAGATGTTACCTTAATACTTGCACTACCAAGCACTTGACTTTGTAATAGTTTTTATAAAGTTGTTTTAAGTGGTTATTTTAGTAAAGTGACTTTTTAATAAAGTGTACCTTCTATTTTTAAAGTGACTTTATTTTCATAAAGCACTTATGTAATAAAGTGAAATCACTTTAATATTTCAAGTGATTCATTTTGGAGGGAATGGATCATGACCCTTGATCTTGAAAAAGAAAAGATCTAATCTTGGCCTTTGGATCTAGGGTTGGAAAGGTGAAAAGACAATTTTGGGGGGGAAATGTCATCTTTGGATTATAAAAGAATGCATTGGGTAGTGTGCAAGACATGTTGTGAAGACATCGAGAGGATGTTGAGAGCACATCGGGAGGAGAGTTAGAGAGATTTTATGAGCATGCTTGAGAGAGGAAAGTGAGCAGCAAAGAGGGCACGTTTTTCGAGGAAAGTGGGCACGATTCTCGAGAAAAAATTTCTGTGAATTTTTGGCCGAAATATTTTTCTGTTGTAGGAGGTCGTACTGTACGGATCCATACAATCCGTACAGCCGTACGGATTTGGCACAAAAATTGAGGAATTTTGGGCATAGATTTTGAGGCGGATTTATCTTTTCTGTTCATTATTTTGGGTCGTACGGAACAGTCCGTACAGCGAACCGTGGGCACGGAAAATGAGGTACGGAAGAGGCTGGACAATGGTACGGTTTTGGCATGGAAAATAAGGTAGATTTCTGTGGGATAGATTTGGTGCTGTGAGGTATTTTCCTTGGCTGGAAATATTGTTTTGTTGCTGATATGTACTTTCCTGAAGCATAATAATAAGATCTCTCTCTCTCTCGTTGGGTTTCCCCACATTGGGATTTTCCCTGACATTTGCCTAAATTTCTGAGTGCTATTGGGTTGTTGTCCACTGTGTTTCTCCGCTGCATATTTTGCTTAGCAATGTTTATTTATGCTTATGGAAATTTTTGAATGTGGGTTTTTGCATTTATGAAGTTTATGAAGACAGTTATCTCTATGTTGCTAAGTGTTTGACAAAATTTCAGTTTGCTGATTTTAGTCATTAAAAATCTACAAGCCATGCTCTCAATGGGGTAGAGGCTTGTTTCTAAAAGGAGGATGGGATAGGGCATATTTCCTTTAATTTTGAGATTATAGGTTATAAAATTCTTTTGTATTTTCTCTATCTTTCTCCAGGATTCACAAAAGATACTACAGCCCCATACTTCACATCCATAAAGAATAACATGTGTAACAAGAGTCGCAAAGATGAGTTTCTCCTTATCCCAAATCCAAAGATTGGTTGAATTACAATTGTTTTCAAGCCCATAATAAGCTTTACATCCCCCAATAATCCTTTTCTCAATGATATAATTCCAGTTGAGCTTGTTGTGAATATCAATTCCAAGATATTTGTATGAAGTCACTTCCTCCAAGTTTTTGTTGTCATATACGAAGGTATCATAAGTGATTTTATTGGATGTAATAATCATGACCTTAGTCTTATCAATATTTATAGTCATACCCATATTGGAGCAAAAATCCTTGAGGATTCTTAGTTGGTTTTCAAGATCATGGGGACTCCTTTCCATAAGAATGATATCATCAACATAAAGAAGAAGATTGATGACTATACTAGTGAGAGTAGGGTCGACACAACCTTCTTTTTTCAAACAATCTTCTAACTTGTCAATGTATATGCCAACAAGGGTAGGGGACAAGGGACAACCTTGTTTGACTCCAATATTGCAGTTAATATCTTTCGACCAACCCTCATTGTTTTCAAACTTAGCAATAACATTCTTATAAATCCTTATTGCAACAACCCTCAACTGGAGAGGCACTTTTATCTCTTCTAACCTATTCCAAAGGTTTTTCCTAGGAACCATGTCAAATCTTTTCAAAAGTCAACAAAATAACAAAAAAGATTATTTTTAGTATTGCAGAACTCCTCTACAATGATCCTAAAGGTAACAAGATGGTCCACAATTGAATGATATATCCTAAACCTGGCCCGGCCTTTAGCTCTTTTACCCTGACTTTCTATCCAAAGGCTAATATTCTTTTCCAAAATAATTCCAAAAAGCTTGGATAAAATCGAGCTAATCATAATGGTCCTATAATTAGAGGGAATGTTTCTATCCCCATTTTTAAAAATAGGAACAATGAGGCTTTGCGTCCAGGGTTTAGGGAAGCCCTACTTGATTGCTAAATTGAAGAGCTTGTGTATGTGAGAGATAAGGATAGGCCCTCCGATTTTAAAAATTTCAACTTAGTAACCTTCAATATCCTCAACTTTCCCATTTGCAAGCCGCTTAACCCTAAACTCTATGTCATCTAAAGAAAAAAATGCATCCTCTATAGGGATAATAGGAATGGTGTCCATGGAATTAGGGAACTCGTAAAGACTTTCAAGGTAGGAATTCCAGTCCCTTAAGGGAATCATACTATTTTCTTTAGTATTGAGGTTTAGAATTTGGCTCCAGAACTTCTTAGGATCCAGCTTAGATAGTTATGAAAGTTGTTCTTGCCTTTTATTGATATAGTACCTTTTTTTCCTTTTAATTATGGATTTGTGCATATTGATCTATCTAGTTTTAAAGACTCATTAGAATCATCCCTAATGGATTTCCTAGCAATTTTACATTCTTTATCATACCAAGGGTTGGTCGTTCTATTATTCTTTTTACAGGACACCTCGAAAGAGAACTTGTTAATAGAAGTGGAAAGGGTAGTTGTAAAATTATGATAGAGTTCTTCAATGTTTTCCTCATAAGTTGGGAGATGTAATTTATTATTTAAATCCTTTAAGAAAAGGTCAACTTTACTTTTTTCAAAGCACAATTGTCTTTGATTATCAGTATTATCTTCAATAGCGCTCATGTTCATGGAAAATTTTAGAGTCAGGGTTAAAGGTTTATGATTAGAGTCGGGTTCGCGATCATTTAAAAGGTTAAAAGTTGATATTTGGTTGGAAAAGAGGATATCAGATATCACATAATCTACGACGCTACTACCTAGCCCATGAATACAAGTCATCTGGTTGGAGTTTGGCCACTTCATTACTCTGTTGCAAATTATTAAGTCTTGAGAGCTACAGAGCTTGACCAACTCAGTACCAAAAAAATTCTCAATTAGGTCTTCAGAGCTTCTTTTGTAGCTATTATATAAAACAAGGTCCTCATCTAGCCATAAAGGATTATCGTTGGAATCAATGCTTAAAAGAGTAGCTTGTTTAGTTGCAGTCCTAGCATTAAATTCTCCTAGTAGGAGGATATTACCTTCATTTTTCAAATTATAAATATCTTGTTCTAAATTATTATAGGGACAATTGCTATCTAGATTGTTTTTATTATAAAAAGTAGAATTAACAGGTTCAAAATAACAAATTGCTATATACATCTTCTAAGCATTAATGTCTAAAATTTCCATCCAAATGTACTGATTTAGAGGGTCGATCTTATGAAGTTGAATGTAAGGAGAAATGCTCTTTCTAATATAACAAACTATGCCTCATATCCCTCTATGGTGGGACTTTTTGTTCCATGCCGACCACAAGACAAATCCTTCTATGTTAGGGACATTAGACTCTTCATGCTCCCAAGTTTCAACTAGACAAATAATATCAATATCACTCACTCGGGATCCAACTTATCATAGGACCTTTGCACCATGGAAAGCAACGAAAGTTCCAAAAAAGGATCCTGAGTGTCCCAAATTCCTATTTATTATTATCCTTATGGTCTCTATCCCTATAAATAGATATAAGATTTCTAATTATTATTCATTTTCCTTCTTTCCTGGCTTCTTTTACCATTTGAACTTCCTTCCTTAATTCAGCTTGGTCTTCGGGAATGAGGTATTCATTTATAAATATTCCTTACCCTTTTAAGCTCAGAGATTTACCGAGTATGCTATATTTATGGTCATTGTTATCACTCCAAGAGTCACCCCCAGACTACAAATGGGAGTGAGCTTGGTGACATACAAATTGATTTAATTTTAGTTTGAGATTAGGGAGCTTAAATGCCTTCAATGAGCATATTGTTTATGACTCCATCCATTAATGTTATCACTCCAAGAGTCACCCCCAGACTGCAAATGGGAGTAAGCTTGGTAACATACAAATTGATTTAATTTTAGTTTGAGATCAGGGATCACTGCAGATCAGTGATGGACCATTGGGCTATGGACTCATAAACAATATGCTCATTGAAGGCATTTAAGCTCCCTATTAGACAAAAGAATTGTATAATGATGAAGAGAAGAATAAAAGAATAACATAAAGACGAATATTCGCTAAGCAGAGATCCTCTCTGCAAAGAGAATTTAGATGTGTCTGAACAGTAAACGATGATAAATAGGCAATCTTACAGCAAATCCTCTACTGCATCAAGAATATATCAATCAAAGGAAAATTTTAATCCTTAAAATCAACAATACATTCAAACAAGATGAAGAATAGAACATAGTACACATAAGACAAATCTGATGAAACAACTCATATGAATATTCAATAACATACAATTTACAACCACATGCCCCTCCGGCTTACAAACTGAAATATATAGTCATAAACATTTCTCAAAACCTCCTCCAGTCTTGGGCCGAACCCCCTCCTCCTTTATATCATTCATAAGATGTATTTATAATCAAAATAGTAGACATGTCTTGTTGCTTGGGCGCCTCTTCTCCAGTGTCGTGTGTCTTATCTTGCCTGTCCTCTTCCTTCTCTCAGAAAGAAACTCTGGTCAGTATGGGCCTGTAGGAAAAACTGCCCTCTGTGGTACTTCGAGCTGACAATTTTCTATCTCCTCAGCCATACCCTCCATGCTTCCATTAAGAGGGTAGGCAATTGTTCAACCACTAGTCCTTCTTTCATTAATTGATTTCTCCTTGGGATCAGGACGATGCCTAACACCTAGTTTGTTTCCACAAGCTGCTCTTGGATTGGACCCTATATAAGCACGTGATTCCAGAAGTTTCCAAGGGCAGTTTGGATCCACACTGCTCCGACCCCTACAATCCACCACCAACTTCCATGTACCTCTTAAGTTATATCGTGGTTTCGATTGTGGGACCGCTCTAATATTTTAGCGTTCGAGCACTTTCTATCCCCACAATGAAGTGTGGTCGTCGATCTTGTCGCAATCCGCGATTTGTGAACGCCCTGCTTTTGTTGCCACACACTACTCTCGGATGGACCCTACATCAACATGTGATTGCGGAAGTTGTCAAGGGAAGTTTGGGTCCACACCACTTCAACCCCCGCAATCCACATACCTCTTCCGCTATACCATGGTTTCGATTGTGGAACCGCTATAGAATTTTAACGTTCGAACATGTTTCGTCCCCGCAATGGAGAGTGGTCGTCGATATGTTGCTATCTGTGATCTGGGTAACCCTGTTATTTTAGCACCACTGCTAAAATTTATCTGTTTGCCAAGTCCAGAATCCTTTTAACCATGTTTAGAGATGGAGCCAATTTTTTCATTTGGGAGCTTTGAATGTTGAGCAAGAATATCTCCCGGAGGATGATCTCCCAAATCTGACGTGGTGGCCTGACATCATGTGTTGTCATAACTATTGATGGATGAGCGCCATGTGTCTTCGGTACTTTGGCACTTTAGGCTTCAAGAGTTTTGGATTGTGAAGCATGAAAAACTCCCGGAGTGGTACGGGCCCGGAGTGACGTGGCAGCCTGAAATGAATGCTATGCATCCTCGGTGAATAAGTGCCATGTGTTGAATTGAAAAAACACCCATGGAGTGGTAGGGCTTGAAGCGACGTGTCATCCTGACGTCACTTCGGGACTTCGGCTCTTCGATACTTAAGGATGTTTGGATGGAAATCTCCCAAAGTAACTTTCTCTCGATTGACATGGCAGTCTCTCGTTACTTCGGGACTTCGACACTTTGGGGCTTCTATCTGGTCGTTAATCCTTGCGTGATTTTGAAACTCGGAATGCACGAGAGCCGTTAATCTGAACTGCACATGGGATCTCCACCATTGAAAATTGATCATGTCTGTTTGCTTGTATTTCAAACCTGAAATGGACTTCTCTGAATGATGCATTTTTCTCATAGTTTTTTCCCGTGCATACAACATACTTGACCGACCTGACTTTATAAACCAGAAGAGGACAAACTTATAGGAAGGTATGCAGAAAAGAGAGAGACTCACTAGAGGTGTAGACCTCGATCTTAACAATAACTACATATGACCCATGACAACTTTATGTGCTAACATTTGGCTCCACAGGGGATGGAATGCTCCTTGTGAGCTGCCAAGAAGCAGCTTCAGTGTCTTATCCTAGGGCTATGGGGTCACTTATTCAAATATTAAAAGAAAACTGAAAACTGAAAAGCTTGCACACAAGCTTATTTATATACAAGACCCTACTCTAATTAACATATACAATGCCCAGGTGAAAACAAACTTCCACCATAGCCACCCAAACTGTTTGGTAACATAATTCATCTTTTCATTGTAAATGATCCATAAAAGGTAAGGGAAGTATGACAGCAGAATGAAAACATGTTTTCGAACACTGACAATACCTCCAAATGATGATAAGATGATTAATTTTGCAGGCTCCAATGCTTTTGGAAAGTTGAACTCCATATATAACCCCACAGGGTCATAAAATTTATAATAAGGCATGCTAAACTGGTAAAAAGTTACCTCCTTTATTTCATCATTGCTCACATGTTTCTTGATGTTCTCAGTATGTATAGGTGGATAAAGGATTGATACAGGCTTGCTAATTCCAGGTGATATATGCTCATTTATAAGTGATGGACATGAGATCAACTGCACATTTAGCTCTTCCTTTTCTCCTCCATGGCCCTCCCAAGGATCAGATTCATAATTATCATATACAGGAACCATGCTATGAGGTTCCAAAGAAGCCATGAAAAACTCTACTCTTCATCATCTTCGTTGGGATATTCATCAAAAATTGGTTGTTCTTGGTCAGTATCTGAAACAACTTCTTCATCATAAGCAGGGCTGCTAAAGACATCTGTTTCAAAAATAGAAATATTCTCTGCATTTTCTTCATAAGAGAAGAAAACAAAATCTGCCTTCAATTCTGAAAAGCTAGGAAAAAACAGAGAGGAATCTTCCCTAGTTTTTAAAACTAACTTATCATTTATCTCAGCTTCATAGTTAGGATAAATATCTACTGATGCATAAACTTGCTCTTCGACATCAGAATATTCAAAAGAGACATGTTGATCTTCATAAACATTTAAAACAACAGATACATTTGATATGATGTCATATGTTTCTATGTTATTTCTATCATAATGAATATCATTCAACACCTCTTGATCTTCATGACAAATGCTTTCTTCCATAATAAATTCTTCATCACAAATATGGTTTTCGTGACTAGCAGAATCTTTATGAAGCAGAGAAAACTCATCACAACAGTTTTCATAAAGATACTCAGTTGAAAAATACTCTTTACAAAACGAATTGAAAGTTGCATGAAAACCTGTCAAAGAGTTGATGCTTGCAATGGGAAGAGATCAACACCAATCACGAGAAATCTCCTATAATGAATACCTGAAAATCTTAATCCGAACATATTCATGCACGATATGAAGTTGATGAATATAATCAAGAAAATCCAGCAAATGTTCAACTGGTACCTCCCACTCTTCTCCTCAAAATTTAGGAAGGCTAATTTCCCATTCATTTCTACTAGGCTCTGGATTAGGGAAACCAACTATTTTTGAAAAATCACAGAAAGCATACCTCTGAGCTAAAATCTTGTCCATTTCAAACCAATGGAGTCGCCAATAGATTTCCTAACAATGGAGTCGCCATGGTGAAAGATGAGCAGTCAGAACAATGTGTCCAACTTCAGTTCACCATCTAAAACTAGATCCCTTCCTTGTCATTCTCCCATGGAAGATATCTTCACTTCCATCCCTGACAACAACACCATTAATGTTATCACTCCAAGAGTCACCCCCAAACTACAAATGGGAGTAATCTTGGTAACATACAAATTGATTTAATTTTAGTTTGAGATCATGGATCAACAAGACTTTAAAGAAAGGAAAATACAATACATATCACTGCAAATCAATGATGAACCATTGGGCTATGGAGTCATAAACAATATGCTCATTGAAGGCATTTAAGCTCCCTATCAGACAAAATATTTGTATAATGATGAAGAGAAGAATAAGAGAATAACATAAAGATGAATATTCTCTAAGCAGAGATCCTCTCTGCAAAGAGAATTTAGATGTGTCTGAACAGTAAACGATGATAAATAGACAAGCTTACAACAGATCCTCTATTGCATCAAGAATCTATCAATCAAAGGAAAATTTTAATCCTTAAAATCAACAATACATTCAAACAATATGAAGAAGAGAACATAGTACATAGAAGACAAATCTGATGAAACAACTCATATGAATATTCAATAACATACAATTTACATCCACATGCCCCTTCAGCTTACAAACTGAAATATATAGTGATAAACATTTCTCAAAACCTCCTCCAGTCTTGGGCCGAATCCCCGCCTCCTTTATATCATTCATCATATGTATTTATAATCAAAAAAGTAGACATGTCTTGCTGCTTGGGCGCCTCTTCTCCAGTGCTGTGTGTCTTCTCTTGTTTGTCATGTTCCTTCTGTCAGAAGGAAACTCTAGTCAATATGGGCCTGCAGGAAAAACCGCCCTCTGTGGTACTTTGGGTTGACAATTTTCTGTCTCCTTGGCGAAACCCTCCATGCTTCCATTTAAGGGGGTAGTCGATTGTTCAAACACCAGCCCTTCTTTCATTAACTAATTTCTCCTTGGGATCAGGACGAGGCCTAACGCCTAGTTTGTTGCCACACGCTACTCTCGGATTGGACCCTATATAAGCACGTGATTGCGGAAGTTTCCAAGGGCGGTTTGGATCCACACCGCTCCGACCCCCGCAATCCACCACCAACTGCCGCGTACCTCTTTAGCTATATCGCGGTTTCAATTGCGGGACCGATCTAAGATTTTAGCGTTCGAGCACTTTTTGTCCCCGCAATGAAGTGTGGTCGTCGATCTTGTTGCAGTTCGCGATCTGGGAATGCCTTGATTTTGTTGACACACACTGCTCTCGAATGGACCCTACATCAACACGTGATTGCATAAGTTGTCAAGGGAGTTTTGGGTCCACACCGCTTCGACCCCTGCAATCCACCACAAATTGCCACATACCTCTTCTGTTATACCATGGCTTCAATTGCGGGACCGCTCTAGAATTTTAATGTTCAAGCATGTTCCATCCCCGCAATGGAGCGTCTCCGTCGATTTGTTTCAATCTGTGATCTGGATAACCTTGCTATTTTAGTGACCCCGCTAAAATTTATCCGTCTGCCAACTCCAGAATCCTTTTAACCATGTTTAGAGATGGAGCCAATTTTGGCGTTTGGGAGATTTGAATGTTGAGAAAGAATATCTCCTGGAGGAAGATCTCCTGAATCTGACATGGTGGTCCGACGTCATGTGCTGTCACGGCTATTGATGGATGAGTGTCATGTGTCTTCGGTACTTCAACACTTCGGGCTTTGGGAGTTTTGGATTGTGAAGCATGAAAAACTCTCGGAGTGGTACGGGCACGGAGTGACGTGGCATCCTGAAATGAATTCTATGCATCCTCGATGGATAAGTGCCATGTGTTGAATTGAAGAAACACCTATGGAGTGGTAGGGCTTGAAGCGACGTGTTAGCCTGACGTCACTTCGGGACTTCGACTGTTTGGGACTTCGGGATGTTTGGATGGAAATCTCCCGAAGTAACTTTCTCCTTGTTGACGTGGTAGTCTCTTGTTACTTTGGGAGTTCAAGACTTCAACACTTCAGGGCTTTTGTCTGGTCGTTAATCCTTGCGCGATTTTGAAACTCTGAATGCACAAGAGTCGTTAATCTGAATTGCACATGGGATCTCCACTGTTGAAAATTGATCCTATCTGTTTGCTTGTATTTCAATCCCGAAATGGATTGATCTGAATTCTGCATTTTGCTCATAGTTTTTTCTTGTGCATACAACATACTTGATCAACTTGACTTTATCAACCAGAAGTGGAAAAACTTATAGGAAGGTATGCATAAAAGAGAGAGACTCGGCAGAGGTGTAGACCTAGGTCTTAACAATAACTACATATGACCCATGACAACTTTATGTGCTAACAGTCATTACAACTTACTTTGACATGAATCAACCTATCTTTGTGATCAATTATTTTTCCTAGCCTCTTTGCTTCTATGAGGTAAGTTGTATCAATTTGTGATTTATTATTTTATTCTTCTTTTATTATTGCTAGTGTATCCTC
>ML834468.1:0-13791 GCA_009831015.1 Picea engelmannii | reverse complement strand
AGTGCATTCTTACCCCAAAAACTTTTGTTTTTGTTTGCAAAAAAACTTCAACACGTCGCGCACAAAAACAAACACAATTTCAAAATATTAATTTCAAAATCTTAACAATAATGATGTTAGATCTTGGTTAACTTACCCGGAAAACGCAAATTTTCTCTCTGTTTTCAATTTGTTGTTCAAATAAAGTGTAGAGAAAAGAGCATACATAGAAAAAAAAAAAAAAAACATTTTCCGCTCTGTTTCTTATTTGTCGAGATCACACTGAATGCAAAACAAAGATCATACACAAGCTGAAAAGAGTAACAGTCTGGGCATAAAAACAAAAAACTGAAATATTAACTCTGCATTTTTTTTAAAGGTCGTATTCAAACTTTATACCTTTGGATTTGACAAAAATGGTCGTATCTTAGGAAAATAGAAACCTTTTTTAGTGAAACGAAAAGCGTTTCTAACTAAAAGAAACACTCTAGATGCAATGGAACAATCATCTCAACCCATAAATGCAAAGAAATAACAAAACCTAAAAATGCAATAACACAGGTTCAAGATCTTGATCTACAACAAGAGTGGGTCTTCAAACTTGACTTTGATACCATGTTTGAAAAAACAAAGTATTCCCACACACGACGAACACCTTAAACAAATTCTCATAGAACTAGATCAAAAATCATAACATCGATGTTTTTATGTGGTAAAAATCCTCTAAGAGGGAAATGGTTCGCGGCCCCAACCATCGTGGTCACTTGAGGAAATATATTAATGCAAAAGAAAAAATATTTTACAAGAGAGTTTCTCACAATTGATCATCAACAAATGACCCTCCATGCTCTTTAAATAGAGATCATGGACCAATAAGGTGTTACTCCATGGATCAATATAGTCATTAAGATCAAAGAGAATACGAGTTGTCGGATCACTCTATGTCTAGAACATATCGTGACCATCGGATTACATAACTACAAATGCATACTAATGCATACTAAAGAAACACACTTTTACCTAAAGACACATTAGATCAAATTGATCTTAAGTAATTCCTAAGTGTTTAAATATCCTAACGGGAAAAAGAATTCAAGATGACAAAGATGCATGCCAAATGTGAAGATTGAGCAAAGAAGACCGTAGATACTTCATGATGATGCATGTGCAGTGGTGTAAAGGCACATTTGGAGGTGCAAAAACATGATAGTGAAAACGATTGTTTAATAGCAGGTTGAAGGTTGGACCAAGGATCCAAAATGAGCAAGGATAATTTAGCTAATGGTATTACTGCCATGTTAATATCAAGATGGATGAATGCCATTAATGAACATTGCTAAGGCCTTTTGCAGACTGATTCTAGGATTAATGATGAAGAATGAAGAGACCAAGAAGTTGATGTCTTAAATAAGGATGCATACATGTACTTATTTTAAGTAGTAAGTGCAATTTGAGTTACAGAAGAAGAGCTATTGAATAATCTAGCAATGGTTGTTGAATATTATATGAATCAAAGAACAATGACAAGTATAAGGAGTCATGGAGTCATGGGAATTCTTGGTTGTTGGATTTGGATGACACAAGAGAATAATTAGAAAGAGTATGGAAGATACAAGCATGTAGAGAAGAGTTTTAAGAATTATGAACACTACAGTTAATTATTGTGTGTAGCCAAGTAATAATGACAAGAACAAGAAGCATAGAACAAGCCAACAAGTAAAGATAGATATCAACATGCAAAGAAGGTAATAAAAGTTCCTCAATCCTGAATATAGAGAAAGATAAATAAATAATAATGGTTTCAAAGCATGATTGCAAAGAATGAAGTGATGGCAGTTTGGTATGGAAAATGAAATTTGACAACGTAAAAGAGAACAATGACTTCCTAAGGTGATCAGTAAACCATCTCTGTAGGTAAGTGGATATATGCTTGGAAGAGTTGTAGGCTATGGTTTAACAAATTAGGTGTAAAGGATGCAATGGGAATAAAGTTCCATTCACTTTAAAAGTGCCAATGGAGGAATAAAGCACTCCATTTTCTATAGATTGGTCTTGGTGAATAGAATTAGACTTCATAGATATTATCCAATGAACTGAAGAGAAATTCCAAAATGGAACAAAGTCTATCGACAACTAGAGATAAGGGTAGGAGATGTCATCATGTGGGTACTTGAATTAGTTGGAAGATATTGCGGCACTAAGGGAGTGATTCTAGCAAGTAAATGAGAATTATGGATGAAAAATGAAGGTAGGAAATGTTGAGTGGATTCCAAGTGTATAAATGGATAAAAAACCAAAGAAGTATAGTGATTTGCATAAGGGAAGTATTTAGAAGGCATATGAAAGGAGAAAATATATCTATGTTGAATAGTATATGCAAAATAGAGTGGACCCTTGAGAAGTCTATATGAAACTGAAGAGACATAAATGCAACATTAAAGTGCGCTAGAAAATTGATTGATGAAGTCAAGGTTGAGGCTAGATTGGCTATAGAAGAAGAGAGTGGTTAATAAGACTACATTACCAATATGAAGCTAGAGTGATATAGTTGGTAGCACCATGAGTGCTGGAAAACTCAAGCATGGTAAAATTGGGCAAGGTTAACAAGAAAAGGATGCACATGCTAAAGATGCAGCACCAATATGATATTTGGGTTATAAATGTGGAGTGGCCAAATTGGGATTGGCTAGAAAGAGCTCATAAAAGGGAGCAACAATGTAAAGATGGTAAGAATAAGAGCATAGACAATTGCGAGAATTCAATGGGATTTGAGGACAACTAAAGACAACAAAGCAAGTTGTAATAATGTTAAAGAAGGATACAAGATTCCAAGGAAGGTGTTGTAGTAGCAAATTGTGAACATGGCCAACAAGGCAACCGTGATAGTGAGGGAGAATTCCTTAACTTTTCTCTTGTTTCATTGATGTATTTTCAATATTGAGAAAGTCATTAAGTATTGATAGTTTCAAAGCATATGAATGATAGAAATGCAAGAGATTAGATAACTATGACGCATATGCACTAGTAGGCATGCTAAGAGCTAATGCTTAGTGCATATAGATATGCTTATATATTAAGAGTTGTTTATTGATATATATGCAATAAAGATGCTAGAGTGATTAAATGTGGCTAATGATGGATTATGTATCAAGGAAAAGGTTAATAGCATGCTCAAAGATGTTGATGATGTTGCTACATATGACAATCAATTTTATGAAGAAATATGAGGACAATAAAATGTTGATTAAGAAGTTGGTGAAAGGAGTATGTGAACCTCTATAACACACTAATTTATCGGGTAAAATCAAATAAGCTCATGGCAACCATGCATATATGGATTTAGTGTTCTTATGTTGCATAGATGTTGAAGGGAATTTAGGTAAGAATTTTTTAAGTTAGAATTTGATATCCTAATTGATATGTTTATGTGATTTGAATTCATTTATGTGAATGATATCCCACTTGATGTGGTAAAAGTAGAAATCTTTTGATATATAAATGTTGTTTAATCTTTTAAATGCATTCATATGAGATAAAATGGCATGTCAAGTTGTGTTGGTTATGAGCTAATAACCAAGCTAGGTCGGGAGTTATAATCCTGTTATAGAAGTGAATGCCAGGAGAAGTAGCCACATGTAAGGCCATAATGTTGTTAGATATGGAAAGGTTATAGCACTACACAAGTGTCCAATGGTCTCCCTACTTGTATTGGTGTCCTAGATTGTAACATTATTATCAACATTGAGATCGCCTTTAGAAGGGAATGGTTTCTTGAGGGACTATAGAGTAGAGAAAGGAAATGCCTTCTAGTACACACGAGGGATTGTTTAGCAAAGAAAGAGTATATACCTAGTGTTGTGTTGAGTTGAGGAGGAAGGTGTTCAGATGGTTGAGCAAGTATTGGGGAAGTGGTTGGATGATGCATTGAACATTGACTAGACCTTCCAACTCATCATGGTGGAATACATGACTTAAGAATATGGTATTCTTTAATCAATGCAAGGAAGCATTGAGTATATGTGCATGAGTAAATTATGGAAGTGCGCAAGTTGTGGTTATGCACATGTATATGTAGGCATAAATGTTTGCATGCATTGTCTCAATGGATGACTTTGTCATATCTCATTGCAAATAATATGATTACAACTGACATGATAGAATTATTAATAAGTCGTGAGTTTTGAGATCATTTCAGGAGTTGTTGTGGATGTTGCAATGAAAATATGGTATGCAAAAGTAGTCATGTTTTGATGGACTATAAGAAATATTTGTTGGGAGAATAGACTTACATAAAGATATGTCTTTGATATGGAAATTAAATGAAGTCCATAATGAATATAGGGACCATTGCCTACATAAGTGAAAGTAAATTATTATCTGGAACTTTTTATATGTTTTGGAAATTTGTTTGTTATAATAACTATTTTAAAATTTGGTTGAAAGATAGAGATATGACTTATAATATTTGTATGTTTATGTTATGACATAGGTGGATGATGGAGATACATATTACATGTAAATGATGATTATTGCAAAGCTGGAAAGCTAAGGAAGAAGGCCACTATGATGACATTGGAACTCTAAGATTGTCAGATTAGAGATCACTGGTGAATGCATGGGAGTAGGACTCTATAAGTTGACACTCTTATTGCACGTGAAAACCTTGGCAAGATGCATCCCCCAAGAGATTGTTTAGCAGAGAATGGGATGCTTGAGCTTGAAAGGGTGAGTGCGTCAAGGAAGAGGTAACTTAAATGGATCCGATGTGAAAGATTCATGTGGCATGATAGCTTGAATCAAGATGGGTGTGTCAGAAATGATAGTGAGTTGAACTATTTCCCATGGCTGCCTTGTGAAGAAAAATATTCATACATATAAGTATTGGATTAAAATTGCACACTTATTTCTATATTACAGTTAGACATGCTTGCTTTGTGGGGCTGAGAATTCCTATTAAGGGAATAACTATTGCATAAAAATGACTATAACAAGCATATTTTTCTTGATGGTTGTAACATAAGCAATTGAAGAATGAAGACATGGTTCTATTATTGGAAAGAAGAACACCAAGGACTATGTTATTATAGGGGGAGAGGAATGTAATACCCCATACGCGTATGAACATAAAGAATAAGTATGTCGTTAGTGGCTAAATGATTTACATTTGACTTTGGACTTTATATATAAATAATAACAATGATATAAAAATGTACATTTGGAATTATATCTCCCTAGGTGCACCTTTAGGAAAAATAATTCATTGATTCTTTCCTTGGGAAAAAAACATAGAGGAGGATGTCCTTCGAGTATGCTAAGAGACTAGGTGCCTATGCCAAGAGAAGTGGTGGTATGTCGAGACGTTGGTATGTTAAACCATGGAGGAGAGTGCTACCATGTTGGTATGTCATGAGACCATTCACGTACACTGAGATGATGCTGGTATGTTGTCTGTGAGTATTGAGATTGAATTGTTCCTAGAGGTATGTTGTTGCCATAAGTTTGGTTATTATGCATATATGAGGAAAACCATGGATGTGACTGTTTGTGATTGTTACGACTAAGATTTCCTGAATTCCAACAATGAAGATTTTCTTAGCTGGATTGCATTGCAACACTCGAGGCAAGCGGGATAGCCTAAGGGACTGTTTAACAGTGAAGGAGATCCTATTCCTTGTGCCGTGTAAGGTTGAGGAGGAAAGAGAGGCTAGAAAGTTGAATTGTTATAAAATTAATGGGTTGAAAGGTGACTTCCCTTGTTGTAGTCATTGTTTTTTTTTTTAAACCAAAACATAAAATATATTTTTTATATTAAAAGGGAGTTGCGCCGAGACAAGCAACAAATACATTTATCAAAATTTAGAGATGTCTCTTTGACAATACTAATTTCTAAAAAACTATACTAGCCTTTAAAATTGTTTCTAGACACGAGTTCTGGGTATTTTCACTTGTAACTTGCTTGAGAAACTGACCCAAAAAATGAATAACTCTAAAAACATTCACAACATTATGGATGGACACTGCCTCGAGTTTCTTGCCCCACTCTTTAGCGAGGGGGACTTTGCTCCTCAATCTCTATAGGATCCCTGTTATGGCAGACCATCTCCTCCTCCCTTATACCAATTGGCCAAGAATTTCTAGAGCCCAAGTTGTTGGAGGCCAGTGAGAGTGATTCCAATTGCGAGGATGCAATCCATGTGCATAGACTGTTACATTTTGCTTCAAGGGAGTCAATCCTTTGCTTCTAAAGAAGGATGAGAGTCACAATGTTGGCATTTTTCTTGGTGCTGGCCTGTTCTAGCTTTGAAATATTTAATGAAATTAACAAAAGAGCACTATTTTTTGTTTGAGTGACTTCTTCATGCCTACAAAAAATTCTTCGTACCTCCTTAATTTATGGGTTATCCATGATTGCTAGAGGAACTCCCTTCACATTTATACTGAAACTAGACCCAATTACCCCCCAACAATGAACTCGAGAATCACCCCCTTGATAAATTAACAGAAATAACCAATCACTGAACCAAACGCTCTTCCCTATAACGTGCAATTTCACCAGAGAGATAGGAACTTAAAACTCAAATCGAGGAACTAGAACTTGCTTGGTTGAGTGGAAGGAAATTACCAATGTTGAGAAAGGACAGATTGAAACCACCTCCCCCAGACTTTGTTGTGTTGTGCCAAAGCTCCCACGTCAACCCTCCCCTGCTATACTTCTAACAAACTCACTACCTATATTTCCCATCTCCAGTGCATAAGCCGAACCACAATACCAGAAACAAAGGGGCATTGTCCCATATGTCGTTGGTAGACAAAAACAAGGGCATTTAATTGCCAAGTCCCCGAATTGATTGATCATATGTGAGAACCGTGGAGGCCACATGCCATCCATATCTACATGACCTCCATATGTTGTTGCAGTATTAATGCTATTTGGGTTGTGTGCCATTGTTGGTTAAGGCGTATAAGAAGTGTTTGGAACCTTGTTTTTAAATAAGGAACCTTGCCTTAGTGTCGTTGCCACCTTAGCCTAGTAATCAAATTTGACATTGAGCTCCTTTTGATATGATAGAAGAAAATTTGGTTGAAGTATTTTGTGAGTCTTCCTAACACTCCGAACTAGAGAATTTATTTTGCTCCCCCAAGGATTGCCTTGTTCCTTAACAACTCTAATAACTAGCAATGAGTCTCCAAACACTGCCAAGCTTTTGATTCCTTCGTCCTTGGCCATGATTATGTCGCACCATAAGGAATAGGCTTCCGCGAGATTATTAGATATGTTCCCAAACCCCAAAGCATAATTTACTATCTGGTTTGCTTCAGGATCATGAATAGTCCTCCTGGCTCCTGCCATCCCTGTGGTTGTAATTGTTGTTATAAACTTGTGCTAAGAGAAAAAATCCCCAGCTTTAATAATTGATTGGGTTAAGAAGGGAACCATAGCCTTAGCTAGTAAATCCCCCCTTGTTGTTCATTCCTTGGCATGGGGGTGGCACCTACTTGAGTTAGTGCCTATGGTTGGATGGAAAAATGCTCCCATGGAGTTATTTCCCCAAGTGCAACTGTTGATGGTTAAACTATTGATTTGTATGGTTTATATTTTGGACACTAATTCTTGTGGTGAGTGTTGTGTTGATGATTATATGCTCACTATAGAAGTTGCAAGTTTGGGAGTGGACATTAGGGCACATGAGTTCATGTTGAGCTCTATGATAGTGATTCTATGTATAATTGGGAGGTTGTCAAAACCACATATTGTAATGCAGAAGGTTTAACTCTACCTCTATCTTGTATATTAGTTTTTAGCTATGTCAAATAGTTGTAAATGGCCTTGCGGGCTTCCTAGAAGGAGGAGTAATCATGAGGAGAATGTAACTATATGTATGTGAAAGAATTGTATAAATAGGCTGCTATAACTTTATAAGAATGCTGATGCAATTGTCCATGTATCAATGATATTTATTTAATGTATGAGAAAAAATGTGTTTTATGTGTTGAGATGGTTGATTATACTCATGGGCAGTGGGTTAATTGATCACGGTCAATGTTGCCACTAAACTGTAATTGTCCATGAACTACATATAAGAATGTTGGTCACAACTTAATTATGCAATTGTGTACATTACATTGTGGTATCCGAGCAAGAAGCTGGTTTAAATTGGTGGTTTCAAGAAGTACCCCATATTCTCAATAGAGCATAGAGGGCATTGGGTATGTTACAAGGCATGCATACTCTACCCTCCTCCTGATTCGACCCCATAATTTCCAAGGAGGAAACACTTGCTCTTTAATGTTAGGCCCACTCAAGTGACTACTCTTACACTCAATAATGTGGGATTTCCCATCCCAAAGGGTTTCGTCTTCATTATTTTAAATTATCATAGTGATTTGCTTAAATGAACATGAAAGGTGGACTTTGGAACTTTTTGTAGGAGAATGGGGATTTCATAGCCATCAAAAGGTTGAGCAGAGATTTGTTGCCTAGCAGAAAGGAGTAGAGTATTGTAGTGGAGAGAAAGAAAAGTTATGGAGAATACTCACACTAGCGGTGGCTATAACTTGAGTGCGAAGACTTCATTATGGATGCCATTTTGAGTTGCATGGTGATCATTTGAAGTTGTTTGCAGTGTTTCCAAAGATAATAAGAGGGCATGTGAATCATTCTAAAAATAAAAGTTGTTTTGTGGAGTGTACATGCACCTTATTTTATAATGGCAAGCCTTAAGCACCCCTTAAAAGACTTATCAAGAACATTGAAGTGACAAGTTCCCTGCTTGGACACATTGAAGTCGCAAATTCCAAGAAGAGAGACTTTCACTTCAATATTTTATACAGATTATTGGGAGGTACTTAATCTTTTTCCATCTCACAGTTTGCCATAAAGATATACAGACTATACAACGATAGGTTCGACTATGCAATGTTGAGTTGAGATCTCTAGCATAATACACACTTGAGAGCACACTCTTCAAAACTTATTAGATCACTACATATGTCTTAACGGGAGGACACAAACAATAACTTTGAGAAAATGGGTCAATGAACACGACTATGGACAAATAGAAGTTGTCTTTACTTTTATGTTTTTTCATCCTAAAGATGACAAAACCTATCATAACTCAGTTGTCAATTGGCAGTGAGGACAACCATCACTGTTGTTATCCATGAACGCAGGTTGACTCATCATTGTTATTCAAGGAAAACCATGCCACCTGAAATGACTTGTTGGTGGTCTATAAAGGGGTTGAGTTTCATTCATGCTAGATGCCTTTGAGTTTTGGGTTATTAACATGTTTTCTTACGCCCGAGAAAGACAAACTCTTAGCCAATTAGACACAATTTAAGGTCTTACTCTATGACCACAAGACGATTTCAACATAGATAGTATTTGCAAACAATCCAATGTCGCTTGTGGTCATCGTTGATGCTACCTTCATTGGAGTCATGCGCTTTTTAGTACCATCTAGTGTTAATCCCATACATAAAACCACATACTACTTTTGGTTGTAGTTTAACTCTTTTTTTTTTGGGTTGAATAACAAATTTGATTTTATGTTACCGGATTTTGATTTTAAATGAAAGCCATTTTTCAAGGGGTAACACATTAATTATAATTTGGAATGAAGGTCATTTTTATAATTTCCAACGTTTCCTGAAAGTAAGTGGGTGAAGAGCTTCTTCACCTCATGCTTGCTATCACTCACGTCTTTTCAGGGCTGTTGCTGTACAAGCATGGAATCACATTCAGATGGACCTCAAGCTATTTCTTGTGGGGTGCCAAAGCTCTTGGCATATCTGCTTTTCATGAGCAAAAACTTGACATGGAATTGAAGAAACCCATGGAAAAGGAAATACCTCCCACAAACTCTAACACATATTCAAGTATTCTGCAGGAGTGCATAAACTCCAAATCCTTGAAACATGGCAAGAAGGTTCATTCCCACATAATCAAGAATTGGTTAAACCCAGCAGAAATATTTATGAGCAATCGTCTTGTAGAGATGTATGCCAAGTGTGGAAGTTTGAGAGATGCACGCCATATGTTTGACAAAATGCTTAAACGAAATTCCTTCTCTTGGAATATAATGATTGCAGGCTATGCAAAATGCGGTAGCATGGAGGACGCAAAATGGCTATTTGAAACAATGCCTGATCGCAATGCCGTGTCATGGAATTCAGTGATTGCAGGATATGCCCAGCAGGGGGATGGCGAGGAGGCTCTAAAACTTTTTTCTGCAATGCAATGTGAAGGCATTGAGGCGAATCAGTTCGCGTATGCCAGTGTGCTGCGTGCATGTGCTTGCTCGATGGCTCTGGAACAGGGAAAACAGGTCCATGCAGACGTTTTCAAGCGGGGGTTATATTCAGATGTTTATTTGGGAAGCGCCCTTGTAGACATGTATGCGAAATGTGGGAATGTAGAGTATGCACAACGAGTGTTTAATGAAATGCCTGAACGAAATGTTGTATCTTGGAATGGTATGATATCTGGCTATGACCAGAATGCGCACGGCAATGAAGCCTTGGAGTTATTTTGTCAAATGCAAAACGCGGATGATGATGTTATGCCTGACCAATTTACTTTTGCTACTGTTGTCAGTGCATGTGCAACCCTGTTGGCTTTGAAACAAGGTAAACAGTTACATGCCCATGTAATTAGGACCGTTGTTAGTCCGGATATCTTTCTGGGAAATGCCCTGGTTGATATGTATTCAAAATGCGGGAGTGTAGAAGATGCACACCAAGTGTTTGATAAAATGCCTGAACGGGATGTGGTCTCATGGACTGCATTGATCGCAGGATATGCTAAGTCTGCCAGTTTCAACGAAGCACACAGTGTGTTTGAGCAGATGCCAGAACGGAATGTGGTTTCGTGGAATGCCATTATTTCTGGATGTGCCCAGAATGGGCACAGTGAGGAGGCAATAAGACTCTTTTGGCAAATGAAGCAGGAAGGTGTTTATCCAACTCACTATACTTTTGGTAATGTTCTGAGTGCTTGTGCTAGCCTAGCAACTTTACAACATGGCAAACAGGTCCATGCCCACGTTGTCAAAGCTGGGTTTCAGTTTAAAACTGGATTGGATTCAGATGTTTTTGTGGGGAATTCCCTTGTTGACATGTATGCCAAATGCGGGAATATAGACGATGCACGTCTTGCCTTTGACAAGATAGTTGAACGAGACGGGGTTTCTTGGAATGCCATGATTGTAGGCTATGCCCAGAATGGGCATGGCAACAAAGCTTTAGAACTCTTTGAACAAATGCTTCAGGAAGGCATGAATCCAGATCACATTACAATGATTGGTGTCCTTTCTGCATGCAGCCATGCAGGTCTGGTGGATGAAGGCCGTCATTATTTTAATTCGATGAGTCAGGATCATTTCATCACACCATTACCTGACCACTATGCCTGTATGATAGACATTCTTGGGCGTGCAGGGTACCTGGATGAAGCAAAGGACTTCATCATCAGCATGCCATTCAAAGCAGATGCCATCATGTGGGGAGCAATGCTTGGCGCATGCAGAATTCATGGCAATGTGGAGCTAGGAAAGTGGGCTGCAGAGCACATTTTTGAGTTGGATCCACAGAATTCTGGGCCGTATGTGCTACTTTCAAACATTTATGCAGATGCTGGCAGGTGGGGTGATGTAGATAAGGTGAGAAAACTGATGAAAGACAGGGGAGTACAAAAGAAACCAGGATGCAGCTGGATTGAGGTCAACAGCAGGGTGCATATATTCATGGCAGAAGACACATCACACCCACAATCAGAGGAGATCTATGCATTTTTAGTAACACTGGCTAGCCAGATGAAAGAGGCAGGGTATGTGCCTAACACAAAGTTTGTTTTACGTGATGTGAATGAGGAGCGGAAAGAACAAATTCTTTCCTTCCATAGTGAGAAACTTGCAATTGCATTTGGGCTTATTAGCACACCTCCCGGGACACTCATTCGAGTTGTCAAGAACCTTCGTATATGTGGCGATTGCCATACAGCCATAAAGTTTATTTCCAAGGTTGTTGGACGTGAAATTGTTGTAAGAGACGCCAGTCGCTTCCATCATTTCAAGGATGGGATGTGTTCATGCAGTGATTATTGGTGATGATTGCAAAAAAGTTCATTACAACTTGATATCATTGGCCTTGCATGGAGCAGGATTCCTCAGTGTTGGTGCAATTTGGTGTTTGGGATATTTATGCTTTGTCTATGGTTAACTTGGCAAATTACAGATAATCCTCTCAGCTTTCAACTATACCAGCTTAGACAGAATTAATCACTGGGAGATGACACTGTACCAAGTTCCAACAAACTGAAGCATCAACCATTGTTTCTGACATCCAATGGGCTATTCTGTGGAAACACACAGCACAGCACATGCTAAATCTGGATACCCTTGAGTATTACACAGGCTTCTCTTTTTTCAAGTGCTGGTCTTATGAGTTCATTATTGGATCTTGCCAGATTATGTCTGTATCTGTATTTTTCTGGTTGAGATGGTTGGTTAATTGCTTGGGGTTTAGTATAAGATAACGATGTAAATAATCATCGGATAATGAAGCATACAATTCTACATGATATACAAGACTGGAATCTAATGTCGCTGATCTAAGACTATCCATCACAGTGTAATAAATCATAATGCAGACAAAACTAATACAAAAGGCATACTGAGGTCTGAGTTGAGTTCTATATTTGTTCTGTTCTATAGTAGTAAAGAAAATTGTTTCCTCAGGAAAATTCCTGCATTTTGTCCCTACTTTTATTGGGACTCGGGAGTGCTTCCATTATCGAAGTCAGTTTGACTCTTTGTAAAATTGTCACTCGTGTTTGTAATGGCAGTAAGAACGGGTGGAAATTTGAAAATAATGTTGAACAGGTTGATGAATGTGACTTTGAAGCCTCTGATGATGCAGATTTTCAACAGGTGTCTCAGTAAGTCATACAAACATTGGGACAATCCTACAAGGAAGCCACTGCTGTTAATGATGAGAGCGTATTTGTGGATGTTAAGACTCGGCTTCAGTATGTTAAAGGTGGGAGGAATGCTTTATCAGAACAAATTGCATTTTGACAGAATAGTTGCCAACTGAAAAGGAAAGATTCCTTTGTCTCAATTCAGGCACTGATGATTTCAGAAAAAGATCAGAGGGAATGGTTTTCTCTTCTATATTTTAAGGATAAGTCATTACAAATATGTTCCCTGGCGGATGATTTTTAAAGAGTCAAAATGGTTATCAAGAAAGCAACACGCAAGGAGAGAATAAACAACAGTTACCAGAATGTATAGAAAATCATAAACAGTTCATTGAAATGCTGATAGCTTTGGACATCTCTTTTGCAGAGACACCTGGTGTGCAATTTGAACCCATGGTAAACTCGTTGATTCATTCCACGTGAGAACAGATCAATGCATTGCTTATGTGTCTGTCAATTATAAGATCAGTTGTACGTGTGATATGTTTTAATGAAAATTATGTTGGGAGCATAGTAGTGCAGCGTTTTTAAGAAAATAACGATATGAAGTAATTATAAATTCATCTTAATGTGAAATGTTATATAATGCTACCTAGACAAAGTTCAAATACAGTCAACCTGACAACTCCCTTTTCCTTACAAGGTTTGCTCATTGAAGGGTTTCTTAAGGAAAGTATAAAGTGGCATTTAAATAACACTAGTGTGAAATAAAGTGAAGGTTGGCCTTTGAGAGTAGTCACAACTCTTGTGTGTTTTGTGCCTGTTCCAAAATGGATAGTTAGAAGCAGCCTTGTCTAAAAACTACACTGGTCTTGTCATGCCATTTTGAAACC